>ML248501.1:0-13056 GCA_005239495.1 Nicotiana undulata | reverse complement strand
TGGCTTGCCTAACGCCACCGTTAGGCGCCATCACGACCTGGACCGGTTTTGGGTCGTGTCAATTTTAACATGAAATAAATTTTTGTACTTAGAAAAAGAAAACTACCAATCAAACTAAAATGTAAAGGTAAAGAATTAGATGATTATATAGCAAAGAACTAGACTAAAAATACAAATGACTAATATGTACCATCAAATTTTAGAAACTTTATATAAAAATATAAATATATATAGGTGTAATAATAAATTTAATGTCACGACCCAATTTACCCTCCGAAAGGTATCATGACGGCACCTAGTCTCTACGACTAGGTAAGCCTAAATTTGCGGATAAAATTAAATCAAATACGATAAAAGTAAAGACAAGAAAAGAAAAGTCTAGATAAACATATCATCGCCGCTCGGCATGTACAATATATATACCCCAAGACCCGAATTGTCACAACGCTGTCACAAGCTTCTATACTATTATAGCTCCATACAAAATTGGAAAGAAAATACATAGTAGATATCTCTAAAAGATGGAATGGAAGGTGACTCGGAGGATTCTGCGGACGCAGCAAAAATACCTTACGGTCTCCTCGATGAAGCTGCAACGACCACTAGCCACGGGATTGAGAACTTGAACCTGGATCTGCACATGAAAAATATGTGCAGGAAAGGGCATGAGTACACCACATTTGGTACCCAGTAAGTGCCAAGCCTAACCCTAGTCAAGTAGTGACGAGGTCAGGTTAAGGCTCTACTGGATTTATAAATAAACAGTTTAAATAGTACGGAAAAGAAATGCATTCTAAAGTAGACAGTTAAAAGAATAATTTGAAATAAAACAGCAGAATGGAGCCCTCGGCTCAGCACAACGTATAAGACATAGGAATCTCCGGGGATACCGTCCCGTAGTTCCAATTATAATTATGCAGTACAAGGGATATCTCCTAGAATACGTCTGTAGTCCCCATTATAAATATGCAGTACATGGGGGATCTCCCAGAATACGTCTGTAGTCCCCAATTTAAATATGCAATGCGAAGTAAATGACAAATAAACATCAATTTTAATAGTACATTTAAGTACAGATAGGAAAGCAGGGAAGCTAACTAAACATGGCGCATAGAGTGTTAATTAGGAAATTTAATATGAAACAAATAAGCATGCTTCCCTAATCTAAGATGAACAATTAAACATATAGAAATTATGTAATAGAAGAACAAGACACTGTATAATTTTAAAAGGAAAGGTGGGATTTTGCAGAAATGGCCCGTGTACGTACTCGTCACCTCACGTACACGGCGCCCACACAACAATTTATTTCAAACAACCTAAGGGAAGGTCCCCATAACAGAGTTAGGCCAGCCACTTACCTCGACTACTCAACTCAACCCGAGTTCACGTCCTTGCCACGAGTACTCGACTCCAAATGGCCCAAATCTATTTAATTTAATTGCATAATGTAAATATAACTTTAAGAAATTAATCTAACTAATAAATTCGAAGATAATACGCGAATTTAGGAAAATCACCGAAACAATCCCCCGGGCCCACATCTCAGAATCGGGTAAAAGTTATAAACGGACACCTGTTCACTCACGAGTCTAACCATACAAGAATTACTCGAATCGGATATCAAAATCTCGATTAAAACTCAAAAACTCGGTCTAAGAACTTTATCCAAATTTTCTCCAATATTCCACCCCAATTTTGAAATTAAAGGATGAATTTTAAGTATAGATTCGTGGAAATTAGTCAAAACCGAGTAGGAATTCTTTACACAAATCGCCCAGGTGAAAATCTCTTCAAATATTGCCAATCCCCGAGCTCCCAAGTTCAAAATATGAGTTTTTTCTTAAACCCTCGATTTTGGGTTTTATATTTTGCCCGGATACACATTCAGTGCGATCGTGTAAACCCAGATGCAATCACATAGAGTAAAACACACGCGCCCTTAAAACGCACTACGCGAACACGGATAGCTTCATGCGATCACGTAGAGGAACACTCCCATCTCCGGCTGCCTCACACTCCTATGTGAACGTGACCTTGTCCCACGCGTTCGCGATTCAACTGATGACATAACAACGTGTTCGCACGCGTGCTCACGCGAACGCAATGAGAAAAATCCCCCCTAGTCTAGCAAGCCAACGCGATCGCGGTGCCCTTCACGCGATCGCATAGAAGGACACCAGTACCAGCAAAGTCTGATCTCTTCTAAGTCCAAGATTAGCCCGTTCGGAACACACCTGAGGCCCCCAGGACCTCAACCAAACCAACCATGCAGTCCTAATACCTCATTCGAACTTAGTCGAGCCTTCAAACCACGTCACATAACATCAAAATAAAGAATTATGCATGGATTCAAGCCTAAGAACTTAGGAAATTTCCAAAATCTACAACCGATGCCAAAACACGTCAAAACTAGTCCGAATGACCTCAAATTTTACACACAGGTCATAAATGACACTATGGACCTAAATCCACTTTCGGAATTCCATTCCGAGCCCGATATCAAAATTTCACCTATCGGCCGAAATCACCGAAATTCTAATTTTCGCCAATTCAAGCCTAAATCTACTACAGACCTCGAAAACACATTCCGGACGTGCTCCCAACCCCGAAATCACTCAATGGAGCTAACAGAGTCATCGGAATTCCATTCCGGACCCGTCTTCACAGAGTTCCAATTGCGGCCCGATTTTTAAAGCTTAAACTCATATATAGGGACTATGTGTCCCAAAACTCTCTGGAATCCACAACTAATCGCTCCGACAAGTCCCATAAGCAGAAAAAAACGTTGGAAAGGCAATTATTAGGGAATCGGGGCGCTAACTCTCAAAACCACCGACATGGTCGTTACATTTAAATAGCTAATTTTATCGTCGGTTTGGTTCTTTTTTTTTTTCGGTTATTTCTTTATTAAAACCAAAACCAAACCAATTTTGATCGGTTTTTAAAATTCAAAACCAAAACCAAACCAAACCTAAAAAGTATCGGTGTTTTTGGTCGGTTTGATTCGATTTTCGGTTTGGTTCGGTTTTTCGGATTTTTATGAACACCCCTACCAACAATGGAACTTTACTTGCTTTGGAAATATTTTCACTAGAAAAAGAAACTTAGTCCCTAGAAATTGAAGTCTCCAAAAAATGAATCCATATCATAAACACATGTTCCACCACAACCTTGAAACAAATCTTATTTCTAATTACAACAATATTCTTCGTCAAGAAGAAGATTTTTGAAAATTAAAATCTAGAGTCCAATGGCTAAACGAAGGTGATGCCAATACAAAGTTTTTCTACACAACTACAATCCATAGAAGACGTAAAAACAAGATTCTTGGCCTAGTTGATAATGTTGGAAATTAGAACTTAGACCAAGAAACCATTACTACTACTACTATCATTACTCACTTCAAGAAAGTATACACCATCGAACTACCCTTTAGTGTTAAAAAATTCATACCTACAGACCTTCACTCTCTAACACATGAAGATCAACTTTTACTAATGATGTTTGGCTATAATTTCATATTTTAGTACATTAGTTACCTTACATTTTAAGTGTTTTAATGCTAAACTATATAATATTTGTGCTTAAATAAGTTTATTTTATGTGTAGGTATATGAAGACGAAATTGGGAGCAAAGCAAAGATATATGTGTATTTTATACACAACAGGAATAGCTCATGATTATTTAATGATTTAAAGTATTATAATGTCATGATTGAGCAATGATTGAAGACAAAAGACAATTGCAAAGAATTGAACAACAAAGGCAAAAGAAGAGAAAAGAAGTGCAGCGTTAGTAAGCAAAATCAATTTCAGAAACGAAGAAGCAAAGAGCTGGCGACGCGAGGGAGTTTTCTCGCGTTTTAGCTTGCGTCGCCAGGCCTAACGCACAATCTGTCGCGTGTTTTGTGTTTAGGCTTATTTTGTATCCTATATGATTTTGGACTTGGTTATTTCGTCTGGAGTTTTTCCTTATACATATAAATAGTCATTAAGCATCAATTTTGAGAGAGATACCGGAGGAGACAAACGAGGGAGATTGAGATTGAACAGATTTGAGAGGAGATTCGACCTTAGGAGGCAGAGACACAATAGGAGCAATGCAGGGAATTCTTCTACGAGTTTTTCCTTCCTCTTCCTATTTTTTCATTATTGGTTATGACTTTTAGTATTGTAGTTTTACATACTATTATGAATAGCTAATTTGTTATCTAGGGTTTTGATGGAACCTTTTGTAGGATAAATTCTTGTTATGTTTTTATATAGTTGAGCCGTTGGATTTCTCTACTTGTTCAACTACGTGTTTATTGTTGTTGATTGAATGGCCACCGATTGACTGTGCCTATTTATTATGTTTCTTGAGAAAGGATACATATTTAGGTGGTTGTTGAACAACGTCACTCCTAACGTATGTGAGAAATCAATACAGCGTGTTTAAAGGTAGGTTTAGAAATAACAAAGCCTTGACGTAGTCATAATGAGCGGTTAGATAAAGCCAACTAGCGTAGTTCGAGAGAATATGTCTAGTAAATTATTGTATAGTTGCTCGAGAGAGAATTACGACACTTAAAGTGCTCACGATCAGTAGAGAATACATAGGCGAAATTGTAGGGAACATAGCGGGAAAGATTTCAACATTTGTGGAAATTATAACCCCAGACCTCCTTAGTTCTATCTCAAATTTCATCCTTGTTAGTTGATAATTTTACTGTTTAAAAATAGTTGTTAGTTAATTAGTTAGAAATAAATATTGTAATATCTATATTTAGGAAATTGTTTGGACTTGTGTTTCTTACCAATATTGAACAACTGTAGTTAAGCCATAGTTCTCTGTGGGATTTGACTCCAAACTTTTAGACCGAATTATATTTGCAGCGACCGCTTATCCTTTTTAGGACTAGAGTTGGGCGGGATCAAATTTTGGCGCCATTGCCGGGGAATTAATGATGTAGATGTAGATGTACATATTGCTAGGTTTCACGTTTGAACTTTTATTTTTTATTTTTTAGTATTTGATTTTTATTTTCTTTATTTTAGTTTTATTTGTTAATTTGAAAAACATGACATCATGAAATTATGAGAGTTTTGATGTTGCTAATTCTACTTTTGATCCTCGTTATGCTTATTTTGGAGGAAACCACCTATGGCATATCAAAATATTTTCGAGGGCGAGTTATGTGCACCAACTCAATCTTATGTGTGGAATGTGTGTGATATATGTGGTGGTCAAGATGGTCACTTTCACAGTTGTGCTTATATTTCTTATCTCCCCCCAGCCCCTTACTTTGATGGTTCTTTTTTTTTTCTTGTGAAGTTAATAGGAATAAAGAACCAAGGGATGATGACCATAAAGAGATCAAGGATATGTTAAGGTGCCTTGTAGAACAAAATAATGAGAAACATTTGCACATACAAAGGCAAGATGATACTATTCGCAACCTGGAGGCACAAGTGAATCAACTAGTTGAAGCATTTAATGCTCAACAAGCCAATATTGTGGGTAGTAGCCAAAGAGATAATGTATTAGATGTAGAAATTGAGGTGCTAAGGGAGGAGGTCAGAGTAAAACACCAACAATCAATTGAACTAGATTTTGAGGATGTCGATTTTGTAGAAGAGATACTAGAGTCAACCAAGGACATTGAGAATACATATGTAGTTGACTCTAGTGTCAGTGGTGTTGAGGATGTTGACAATCCCAAGGTTCATCTAGTTGAGCACATTGGTTCACACTCCAAGCATTTTTTCACATTGTGTTTGAATGATGATGTGGAAATAGAGTCATCTGAACCAATTGAAGAGTCAAGGAATGAGGAACTAGGTGCATATATTCTGAAATTCTTCTTGCCAGAAAGTCAGGATTACATACTTAATACAAAGGCTAAGGAATGCAGAATACTACATTATTTTCTTGGGCCAGTTAGATTTGATCCACCGCCTCATGACCATAATCATAAGCTTGAATCAAAACTTGAGGTTCAATTTATAAGCTCGAGGTGGAGGCAAAAAGTGATTCACGTCGTGCTGCGACGTTAAATCAAGCGTTTGTTGGGAGGCAACTCAACTTTATTTTTTTAAAAATTTTTTTTAGTTTTTTTTAAAATATTTATTAATGTATTATTCTTGTAGTGTCGATTTTTTTTATTTTTAGGAGAATGAAACGCAAAGCCGTTGGAAGGATGCAACAACAAACCAGATGGTTGAAACTAAGTGTGAGGTACCCGCACGAAGGGCCAGGTCTGAGAGAAGTCTGAGTACCCCATGGATGCTAGTGCTTCGGTCTTTGGCCTATCAAGGAGTTCCTTTTATCCTCTTGTATGTATGGGTGTGCGTTGGGGACAATGCACAATTTTAAGTGTGGGGTGAGGAAATTGACTCGGTAACTTTCCATGCTATTTTAGTTGTGTTAGTTTAATTGAACAATTTTATTTTATAAAAATAGAAAAGATTAGACTTTTCCCGATGATGGATCTATTAGACAATTTTCTTGAGGGATTTAAGTCGAAAGAAAAAAGACAAAAAGATTTTCTTTTGTTAGATAGTGTAGCATTCCCCCTTGATTTTTCTTTGTGCCGCGGTTTTTTACCAAGGGTTTTGTTTGAACCAGGTGTAGTTAGTTTTATTTTTTTTAGGAATAGGAGTCATTGTGTTGTGTTTTGAATTGAAGCAATATCTCTTGACTTTGTTATGCCTTGAGAATAGTGAGTACTTTGGTTGTGACGCTTATGCTCAGTTTTTGACTCTTGTATAAGTATCTTACATTGTATGATTTTAAATTTGCTTAACTGATTTGTCTTGAGTGTCTTGATAAAAAACCATTCATGAATGAGTTATGTGCCATGTGTGTTATTATGTGCATTGCATTTGATGTCTAGAACTTGCCCCGTGTGTTTGCAAAGTAAAATAGTAGTTTTGTTCAGTCTTGGAAGTGATATAGGTATTTTTTTGTTGAGCCAGATATGTATATTTTGACCCGCCTAATTGTTATGTATCGTAGTTAACCCCTTTGAGCTTGTAATCTTGTTTCTTTGGCAACCACATTACAAGCCTTACCAATTTGTTTGAATTAACCGTCTATTTGAACCTTCTAACCTCTCATGAGCACTTGAATTGTTATGAACTGTGTAAAAGTTAAAGTGTGGGGTGGTTGGTTTGACTTTTGAGTGAAACTAATAAAATAAGGAGAAATGTGCACTGCTTTGAAAAAGTAAGAGCCACTTAAATAAAATAAAAAGAAGGAAAAAAAGTTGTATTGCTGTGAAAAAAATATATTTTTTGATAAGTGGTGACTCTTGATGTAATTGTGCTTAAAGAAGTATGGGGTAATATACATTGATGTGAAGGTGGAGTTTGATCTGATATAAGTATGGGGTTTGAATGTTAAAGTATATGTATTAAAGTGCTTAGAGAGGCGTAGTCACTCTTATATCTAAATGTATCATATCCGTCCCGCAACCTACATTACAACTTGTTAAAGTCCTACTTGATCCTAGATTGAATGAGCTCAATTAGTAGAGTAGTACACTACGGGCAAGCTTATGGTGCATCATTTGTGGCATATGAATGTTATTTCTGAGAAGGGGTGAATTCTTTCTATCTTGAGTTCCTAATTGTTCTTAAATTTTATTGTGTGTGTGGAACTACTCTCTTTTGTTGTGTGAGGGCACATGATTCATGATGGAAAGGTAATGTCATTGATCTCTATGTTATAGTAAGTGAGTGAGTTGTGAATAATTCATGGTACTTGCGAGTCAAATCTTGAAGTGAAGATGTTACACCTTTGCGCTTAGTATATTTAAATATTCTTGGTGTGACGAGTTAAGGGAATTGCTTAAAAAGGTCGTGTCTATAAGTGTAGTTTGATTGCTCGAGGACGAGCAACGTTTAAGTGTGGGGTATTGATGATCGGCTATAATTCCATATTTTAGCACATTATTTCCCTTACATTTAAGTGTTTAATTCTAAACTATACTATATTTGTGCTTAAGTAAGTTTTATTTTATGTGTAGGTACATTAAAGACGAAATTAGGAGCAAAGTAAAGATTTTATGTGTATTTTATACACTACAGAAATAGCTCATGATTATTTAATAATTTAAAATATTATAATGTCATGATTGGGAAATGATTGAAGACAAAAGACAATTGCAAAGAATTGAACAACAAAGGCAAAAGAAGAGAAAAGAAGTGCAACCTTAGTAAGCAAAATCAATTTCAGAAACGAAGAAGCAAAGAGCTGGCGACACGAGGGAGTTTTCTTGCGTTTTAGCTTGCGTCGCCAGGCCTAACGCACGTCTGTCGCGTGTTTTGTGTTTAGGCCTATTTTGTCTTCTATTTGATTTTGGACTTGGTTATTTTGTCTGAGTTTTTTTCTTACACATATAAATAGTCATTAAGCACCAATTTTGAGAGAGAGATATCGGTGGAGACAAACGAGGGAGATCGAGATTGGACAGATTTGAGAGGAGATTCGACCTAAGGAGGCAGAGACACAATAGGAGCAAGACGGAGAATTTTTCTACGAGTTTTTCCTTCCTCTTCCTATTTTCCATTGTTGGTTATGACTTTTAGTATTGTAGTTTTACATACTATTATGAATAGCTAATTTATTATCTAGGGTTTTGATGGAACCTTTAGTAGGATAAATTCTTGTTATGTTTTTATATAATTGAGTCGTTGGATTTCTCTACTTGTTCAACTACGTGTTTATTATTGTTGATTAAATGGCCATCGATTGACTGTGCCTATTTATTATGCGTTTCTTGAGAAATGATACATATTTAGGTGGTTGTTGAACAACGTCACTCCTATCGTATGTGAGAAATCAATACAACGGGTTTAAAGGTAGATTTAGAAATAACAAAGTCTTGACGTGGTCATAATGAGCGATTAGATAAAGCCAACTAACATAGTTCAAGAGAATATGTCTAGTAAATTATTGTAGATGCTCGAGAGGGAATTATGACACCTAAAGTGCTCACGATCAGTAGAGAATACATAAGCAAAATTGTAGGGAACATAGCGGGAGGATTCCAACATTTGGGGAAATCATAACTCTAGACCTCCTTAGTTCTGTCTCAAATTTCATCCTTGTTAGTTGATAATTTTACTGCTTTATAATAGTTGTTAGTTAATTAGTTAGAAATAAATATTATAATCTCTATATTTAGAAAATTGTTTGGACTTGTGTTTCTTACCAATTTTGAACAACTGTAGCTAAGCCTTAGTTCTCTGTGGGATTCGACTCCAAACTTTTAGACCAAATTATATTTGCAGCGACCGCTTATCCTTTTTAGCACTAGATTTGGGCGTGATCAACTAACCAAACCCTTATCTACATATGAAATTCATCGTTCCATTAAATCTTTCAAACTACTAAAGGCACCAGGACCGGATGGCCTTCACCCTATTTTTTTCTAACAGTTTTGGGATGACACTAAAAGTGCAATCACCAAAACTTGCATGGACGCTTTCTCATCCAACCACATTCCACCAGAAATTAACAATACTTACATCACTCTAATCCCTAAAGTTAAAAACCCTGAAAAATGATCACCCAATATAAACCCATAAGCCTTTGTAATACGATTTACAAAACTATAACAAAAATTATTGTCCACCGTATCATATCTCTGCTACATAGAATTATTAGCCCAAATCAATGTAGCTTCATTCCCGGCCGTAGGGCTACTGACAACAACATCATTATCCAAGAGACAATTCATTACTTCAATAAAAATAATAGTAAAATAGGTCATATGATGCTGAAAATTGACCTCGAAAAAGCTTTCGAACATCTCAAATGGTCCTTCATTATATTTTCCTTGGGTAGTTTAAATTCCCCCCAAAACTAATTTTCCTCATTATGTATTGCGTCACAACTTCATCCATATCAATACTAGTCATCAGAAAACCTTCAAACTCATTAAACACAACTCGTGGTATTAGGCAAGGTGATCCCCTGTCACCCTACCTATTTATCATTTGCATGGAATTCCTAACTCGCTTAATCAACCAAGACATCAATCGTAATCTTGGAACCCTATAAAAATTGGTAGAGTTCCAACAAAATTATCGCATCTTCTATTTGCAGATGATTTATTCCTATTTGCCTAAGTTGATACCAAAAATACTTCTTCCATTATCAATATTTTCAATAAAATGTTCTCTGTCTCTGGTCAAAAAATTAATTTTGCAAAATCTAAAGTCTATTTCTCACAAAATGTGCCTGACACCATCCAACAAGTTATTGCAAACTCCCTCAACATTATCCCATCGAAACAATTTGGCAATTACCTAGGATTACCCATCACTAACCACTAACCAAAAAGAGCTGACTATCAATACATTATAGATTGTATGAATAACAGACTTCAAGGTTGGAAAGAAACAATGATATCCCTTGCCGGGCATAGTACTCTCATCACAACTACTCTAGCAACAATCCCTACCTACGCATAGGGGTGTGCATTCGATTTATCGATTCGATTTTGACCTTTATCAATAATTACTTATCGATTATCGATTTGTATATATGCTTATCGTTATCGTTTCAATAAGGTTTCGATTTTTTCGATTTCGATTTATCGATTTTTGGGGCTTATCGATTCGGTTATCGATTACACCAATAAGAAAATTTGCGGGATTCCACGGAAAGTATATCGCTATAAACACGCCTAACTAATATGGACAAAAAGAAGCTAAAATAAGACGAACACCGTTTATAACATAAAAATTGTGTCAACAAGCACATGCAACGAAACTAAAGTAAGGGATCAAATGTATGCCACCAACACTCCAACGGTATAAAAAAATATATAAAAAAATAAAATACATCATCACGACTAATTCTGTTTTCCATTAATTTGAACTTCATTCCCTTGAGCTTTAAATGTGATCATTTCTTAAGTGTGGTATCCCTCACTGAAAGTCCTAACCTTTAAACCTAGAAGAAATTAAAAAAAATATTAAGAACTTTGTAATACATCACATTCTTTTACAAATATATTATTTAAAATGGAGAACTTACATAGCAGCTAACAAACTCTAGCAAACATCATCGGTGAAAATAATTAATAGAGCACTTCGTAAATGTTCCCTTTGACCATATATGTGTGAATTTTAATTATCGACGTTCCTTTTTTTGCATAATAGAATTTTTTTAAAATAAAATAAAAGAAATGCCACTGATATGTTGGCTCAAGCCAGCCACCATCACCGACGATTTATGTATCTCTTTATTAGCTACTACAGTATGTTCAGTTTGAGTGAGTCCAAAATAATCGTGCCTTCAATACTTAGTTAGGCCAGAACATTGTGATGACCCAAAAATGGGTCATCTTATGAGAACCTAATTTTTGACTATGTTCCGAGGCCCCGAAAGCATCCGTTAATCTCACCTCAAGGTACGTGCTCATCCCGAGCGCGTAGCCGGGAAGCCCTTATGTGAAAACTTGATTAAGAGTTAAATTTGTGATAATTAATTGAATAAAGTTGACTTTGGTCAATATTTTTGGTAAACGGACCCGGATCCTTGATCCGACGGTCCCGGAAGGTCCGTAGAAAAATATGAGACTTGGGCGTATGCCCGGAATTGAATTCCGAGGACCCAAGTCCGAGAAATGAATTTTTAAAGAAAATTATTTTATGAAAATATTAAAGGCTTATGAAAATGAACCTTGATGTGAAACCTGTACTGCCGGGCCCGTACTATGATTTCGGAGCCCGGAACAGGTTCAATATGTGTTATATAAGTTATCTGTGAAATTTGGTAAGAAACAGACT
Source organism: Nicotiana undulata (assembly GCA_005239495.1). Lineage (NCBI taxonomy): Eukaryota > Viridiplantae > Streptophyta > Magnoliopsida > Solanales > Solanaceae > Nicotiana > Nicotiana undulata. Next base: position 1,269 of record ML248501.1, on the reverse strand, counting down.
TGATTTGATTGGTTTCGGATCAAAATGAGGAAAATTGGAGTTAATGAAGTTTTGAGGTTTTTAAAGAATTTGAAATTTGGCTCGAAAGGTGAGTTTATGTTCTCAAGTCCCGAATGAAATTCCGAGACCAAGAATAGTTTTGTTGTGTCATTTATAACTTGTCTGCAAAATTTGAAGTCATTCCGAGTAGTTTAGGCCGGTTCGGCGCGTTGAAGTGAATTCTAGAATTTCAAAGTTCTTAAGTTTGATTAATTTGGTTTTGGGGTTTGATTTCGAGTTCCGTTGTTTTTTTTTCATGTTCCGGAAGTTCGAGCGAGTCCGTATCATGAATACATACTTGCCGGTGCTTTTGGATAGGGTCGCGAGGGGCTGGGGGGTGTTTTAGACCCCCGGGAGCTAAGCTGGAAAACCAGAAAAATCTGCTATCTGGTTTCCTTCTCTGCGATCGCAGAAGGTGGGTTGCGATCGCGGAGAAGGATTTTGCTGGGCTAGTGATTTTTCACTGCGATCGCAGCCTCCCCTCCGCGATCGCAGAGGTCTGGGTTCCACACCTTCGCGATCGCAGCCCGTTTCTTGCGATCACATAGAGTCGCGTCTGGGCCGGGTGAGTTTGTTCTTCGCGATCGCAGGACCCCTGCCGCGATCGCAGAGGTCTTGCCAGTTATTCTTCGTGATCGCNGCGATCGCATAGAGTCGCGTCTGGGCCGGGTGAGTTTGTTCTTCGCGATCGCAGGACCCCTGCCGCGATCGCAGAGGTCTTGCCAGTTGTTCTTCGCGATCGCAGGACCTCTTCCGAGATCACAGAGGTCTGGCCAGTTGGCCTTCGCGATCGTAGGCCCCTTGTCGCGATCGCAGTGAAGGAATCACTGGGCAGTTTTATAAAATACGGGACTTAGCCTTGTTCCTCCATTTTCATCTTCCTCTTCAAGATTTTAGAGAGCTCTTCAAGGGACCTTCCACCACTGCTATTGAGGTAAGTAAACTCCATAGTTTTACTAGTTTCAAACACTAATCCCTAGTTAAATTCACTACTAAATTATCAAAAATCATAGAATTAGGTAGTAATTATAGGGTTCTTGAGGATTTTGTAATTTTCCATTTTAGGCCATGAAATCAAGTAGAAATCACACCTTAATGATCCTTAGGCTATAGGTGAGTGATCCCTTTGAGAATTTTCGGAAATTGACCATGAGAGGCCGGGGTTGAAAATTGAGAATTCTTCAAGAATGGCGATTTTATTGAATAACTAAGATAAGTTATCACATTGTA
>ML248500.1:1168-18133 GCA_005239495.1 Nicotiana undulata | reverse complement strand
TCTTTCAACTGGTCAATGGGAATAACCCCATCAGACGAAATCTGAAATTCTTTAGGAGTCATTATCTGCCTTGGAAATGAATCTCCTTTATCTTGCATCATAGGGAGCTTTCCAGGTGCATGACTTGAATGTCCCTCCATCATGCTACCAACTCTATCTGTCAGCTTGACAATTTGATTATCTTGATCTTGCATATGCTTTGCCAACCCTTCAATTGCCTTTGTTAAATTTGCGAGTTGTTCTTCAACAGTTGAAGTGTTAGTCACCATTGCTTGGATGACTGTTGTGGATGGTGGAGCAAAGCATGGATTTTCTCTTATAGCATACTCTGAGTGGAACAACTCACGTGGAGTGCTTGGAGCAGATCCTGTGATCAAGACATCATCATCATCCTGTGTGATGAGATTCTTAGATCTAGATGGGCTAAGTAGAGCCAATGTCTTCTCAACGATCTCAGCGATGTTTGTTCCTTCTTCTAATTCAGTTGGAAATGATCTTTCCCCCTTTGAGGATTGAAAATCAAAGATAGGAACTGATGCAGAAGACATTTGAACTACTTGTTGTTCCAGCAAGTTTGCCTTGTTCCTAGTGATGGGTCCTACGCTTTCCATAGTAGCATCCAACAAGTTTTCAACATTAGAGGAAAACTTGGAATCTGTAGCCTTAGCAGTATTGAGATTGAAGTTGATCTTCTTAGGAGCCATTTTTGTGTTCTTAAAATTTAGTAACTTGAGGAGATGGGAGGTAGAGATTGTCCCACTGGGCGTGCCAGAAATTTGTAACAACAAATTTTCGCGTCGAGAAAAATAAATAATCAAGATCGGAAAATTGCGTAACAAATGTAGTATTTGATTTCAATAAATGAAAGTGTTACAATCTCTATGGTATTCCTCTGATTCTTCAAGAATGTATACTATCTTGATGAACTTGATTTTGATTTTGATTCAAGGGCTTGTAAAGCTTGGTCTTGAATCTCCTTCTTGAACTTGGATTAGGTTTGATCACGAACAAGTAATTCTATCTTGAACACCTTGATATTTGGCTTGCCTTCGTTCTTGATCTTGACTTGAACTTGTAGCTTGAGTGCTTGAATGCTCGAACTTGTAGCTCGTAGAGAAATATGTGGTGTTTGATCCACGAGCTCTCTGCTTGCTTCTTGTTATCACTTCTGGTGTCTTCTAGCTTTATGAAGACCTCTATTTATAGTTGTAAGGAGTGATGTGGCTCTGCAATTTGATTGGTCCGTTTGAACTGACCAATACCATCCAGACACTTGGCATGATTTAATTGGCTCATTTATTTGTCTTGGATTGCCACATCACTTGACACATGACATGATTTCATTGGCTCATTTATTTTCCTCAGATTGCCACGTCAAATGGCATGTGTCATGGATTTATTGGTTTGTTCTTTTGACTGGATTGCCACATCACTTGACACGTGGCATGAGCCTGGGCTTTAAGATGGGCTAATAGCCATTTGGACCTTGGGCTAATGAAGTGGGCCTATCATTTAAGCTGTAAATTAAATTTACTAGCCCAATATTTATATTTTGGATTTAAATAATTAACTCAATTTACTAGTCATAATATTTGTTTGGACTAGTGTCTTGAATTTAATATGATCCAAATTATTTTATGAATTTAAATCCAATAAAATTTATATATTTACAGACCCGACCAGTTGTTTTGAGGATTTAAGCTCCATTTGGTGGTGTATGGTCATAAATAGCTTCATTGTGTATACCCACCTGCGTGCGTGGTTGGATTCAGTTACTGGATAATTCGGAGTCGAATTGGAAAAAACATTTCAGTTTTGGAAGCTCAAGTGATGGGAGTTGACCGGAGGTTTGACTTTTGTGTATACGACCTCAGAATGAGTTCTGGTTAATTTCAACAGCTTCGTATGATGATTTTGGACTTAGGTGCGTGTCCGGAATTGGTTTTGGAAGCCCGTAGGGTGATTTGAGGTAATTGGGCGAAAGTTAGAATTTCGGCGATTCTGGCCGATAGGTGAAATTTTGATATCGGGCTCGGAATGGAATTCCGGGAGTGGATGTAGGCCCGTAGTGTTAATTGTGACTTGTCTGCAAAATTTCACGTCATTCTGGGTTGAATTGATAGGTTTCGATGCGAGTCTTGATATTTGAAGCTTTGAAAATTCATAAGTTTGATTTTTGGTTTAATCTGTTGTTTTGGTGTTGTTTTATATGATTTGGAACCTCGAGCGGGTCCGTGTTAGGTTATATGACTCGTCTGTGTGATTGGAGAGGTCTCGGGGGCCTCGGGTGTATTTCGGATAGGTTTCGGGTCAATTTTCCTCATTTTTCCACTACTGATCTCTGTTTTGTGGTTTCCTTCTATGCGATCGCATAGATGTAGTCGCGATCGCATAGTATTATTTTTGGCCTGCCCAGTTTTCCTTCAATGTGTTCACATATACTCGTCCGCGATCGCATACCTTCACAAAACCATACACTCCGCGATCGCACCTTGTCCTTCACGATCGCACAGTAGAGAGAGGCTTGGGCCAGACCCTGTTACCCTATGCGATCGCCAACCCTGCACTGCGTTCGCATATGCCCCCTTTTTCCTCTTATGCGATCGCCATGTATCCCACGCGATCGCACAATACTATTTTGGCAGTGACCCTTTCTTCTTCTATGCGATCGCATTTAACAAAAAATGTCTGGACAAAACAATTATAATCTCGAAATCGGGGTTTCACCATTTTTAACATATTTTGACTTCTAGAGCTTGGTTCTTGGCGATTTTTGAAGAGGTTTTCACACAAATCGAATGGGTAAGTGTTCTTTCACTAGAATTAAATATATTCCATGAATTAATCCTTATTTTTATCATTTAATTTGTGTTTTGGGTTAGGAAAATTGTGGGTTTTGAAAGAAAACTTCAACAATGAAAATTCATGATTTGAATGACCAAATGCTATCGGAATTGGGTAAATTTAGTATGGGTGAACTCGTATCGGAATGGGTAATCGACATTTGTAAAAAATTTTGGGTTCCGAGGTGCGGGTCCTGGGGTCGACTTTTGGGTTGATTTTATAATTTTGTAAAGATTGAAACTTTATTGTTCGGAATAGTTCCTTATACGTGTTATGTGTATTTTGAAATTGTTTTAGTTGATTTTGAGCCGTTCGGAGGTCTTTTCGCACGAGAAGTCCATTTTTAAGTACCGGGTTGTCGTCTTTGAGGTAAGTATCTTGCCTAACCTTGTGGGGGGGAACTACCCCTGAGGATTGAGTCTTCTTTGTTGATTGTAGTCCGTGTATACGAGGTGACGAGTGCGTACTCTGACTTATTTGCTAATAGATTGGCCTTTTTGGATTCGTAGGTTCTTATGTTACTTGTGTATGAGTTGTAATTGTTACATTTGAATCCTTGGTTGTTAATTTCATCCTCTCATGCTTAAATTAGAATTACTTACTTTTGGATTCCTTTGTTGACTATTTGATCTTAATTGACTTAACTGAATATTTTACCGCTCTTATCTTCATGCTATATTTGCTTCCTAAAACTGCCAAATTGACTATACTAGTGTTATCTAGCTTTATAGTTATTTAGCCGTAGTCAGAACATCTGTTTATTGGTGTCAAGCATGCCCATGAGTCTTACATTATGATTTATATGATTTTTCCCTTATGGGATACTTGGGTCTAGTTGATAAATATTTATGTTGTTGATATTTTCTTGATGTTGCCTATTACTGGGCCTTTGTTTGAGCTGAGTTTTATTCCGTAAAGTTAATTGTTTAGGCGAAATTGGTTATAGCTGTTTCCCTTGCCGGGATGATGTTGTTTTCATTGTTGACTCCCTTGCCGGGATGGTATGATTTCTATTATTGTTTATGATGTTAATGATATTGTTTGCGTTGTTAACTCCCTTGCCGGGATGTTGTGATTTATGGTTCTTATTGTTGATTTCCCTTGTTAAATCGTTGTTGATGTTATGTTAGCACGAGGGGACATTCCGTGACATGTTTATGTTATTTTAGCATGAGGGGACATTCTGTAGCATGTTTATGTTATTTTAGCACGAGGGGACATTCCATGCCATGTTTATGTTATGTTAGCACGAGGGGACATTCTGTGCCATGTTTATGTTATGTTAGCACGAGGGGACATTCTGTGCCATGTTTATGTTATGTTAGCACGAGGGGAAATTCCGTGCCATGTTTATGTTATTTTAGCACTAGGGGACATGCCGTGCCGTTTCTATTTATTTATTGTGAGGATGAGAGTTAAAGCACGAAGGGTGATGCCGTGCACTTGTCTTTGCATTATATTTCCGTGTTCCTGTTTGATATTTACTGCATTTGTTTAAGAGTTAATATTCTGTTGTTTAATTTCGGATATTCATACTGATCTCTTACTACATTCATTGACAAGACTTGATGTTCCTTCTGTACCGCATGATAATTTTGAGTTACGGACTGAGTTCCGATAGATTTACCTTGAGGAGATTATGATTATGAGATTTTACTGAAAAGCATTATTGGAAAAGTAATGGTTTCGAAATGATTATATCTGAAGGACTTTTACATCGAAGGTATATTTGAAAAACACTAGTCTGGCATAAAATGATATTTGAAAGTCTTTTAGTGGGAAAACATCTTTGGAAGTTTCGTATTTTGAAAGAAACTATGTTTTACGTAATTCTCTCTATTAAATATGCTTATATATATTTTTGGAGAAAGGATATTTTCAAAGGAAATCTTTCTATACACAAATGATTTTATTTGCAAAGTTTTTCATATGAACTGTTGTTTAAAGGGTTTCCACCAGTTTATGGATTTTAATGGCTAAGGCTCGATGTGAACAAACAGACGTAGAGTGGAGTTGTTGGTTCTCTATTGCATTGTATTTTCTTCCGGTTTGTCTTGTTTGCTGTCCATCTTGCTGTGTATTTTATGCTGTTTCGTGGTTATTTTTCTGTAATTTTCTTCCGCATTATATTGTCATTGTTGTAAATTATTCCATGAATTCTAGATAGATGTAGTGTTCGGTTACTCCTATATTCGTGTCAGTTATTTGTAGACCAGTGATGTCTTGACTAGTCCTCGTCACTACTCCACCGAGGTTAGTATTGATACTTACCGGGCACCGCTGTGGTGTGCTCATGCTATACTTCTGTGCATTTTTGTTGCACAGATCCAGGTATTGATTATTAGTGGCTGCGGGGAGACTCAAGGTAACCTGCTGCTGCGTTCGCAGGCTCCAGAGTCACCATCTTGTCGCGCCCCCCTTTTTCCCCCTTCGCGGAGAGATACGGGTGCAGGACATTCGGGTTGAGGCAACTCTTTCCTTTTGGGAAAGGGGGTTTGCATATTTGGAGAGTCGCCACCTAACGATTTTAACGGTGCGTTAGGGCACCTAAGGGGTTTTATTTACAACTAAGTTGCTAACCAGAGATTAGGTACATGCTTGAAATTATCCCAAGGGGAAGGTGTCAGGCACCCCTTAGAATCCACAAATGTGGTTCCCGGCCAAATAGTTTTCGTGAATTTGTACAATTATCAAATAACAAGTAAAGGGCTCAAGTAAGAGGGGATTTCAAATATTGAGCCAGCAAGTGTTAAAGTTATCAAGTTTTGAAAGGAACTATAACATTTAAAGGAAAGACATCCTAGGGTTAAGATAATATGGTTCACATAAATGCAATACCCGATAGACACTCCTTGAAGAGGGGCTACACGTGGTATTAGCGCATCGGTCATCATATCCATATGCTACCATTTCCCGCCCTGTGGAGGTAATTAAAGCGCATGTTTAGTCACGAACTCAATTGTGTGATATTACCCGTCTCATCCTATCAGTCCCGAAGAAGATTAGGACTACTATCCTAAAGGGAGGTACTAGGCTGACCCTCAGGTTTAAAGATAAAGATTCTAGAGCGACAAACAAGAACACTTAGGACTGCAAATAAATGGAAAGCACATAAAGAAAATATGAGGCCCAAATATTCCTCCGCAGACTATGCATATTATTAGAAAGACTAAAACACATGTAAGGAAAATATTAATTTCAGAACCCTAAGCATGATATCTAGGTAGATCTAGAATGCAATAGAGAAGCAGATTTGTTGTATAATTCAGAGAGAGAATCTTAATCAGTTTTGCCTGCTGATTTTAAACCCGTTGATAGTTAAGCAGCACATATAAAGAAATATGTTTCCAGTTTTTAACAAAATTAACACCTAAGGCTTACCTAGGCGTATCAGTTATTAGAGTTGCTTAGAGAAAATTGTTTATATCTAAGTATGTTGTTCTAGATGTTCAGATTTTAGAAAAATATAATCAAAACTGTGTGCGTATGTTTTTATCAGTAATTAAGCTAGGGATATCTAAGCGGATACGAATGCAACCCTAAAGGCATGATATCTAATGCACAGAAAACACAGAGTGATGTACATGCAGGATCTAAACAGGATATGCATAAATATTTCAGTGTTTGAACATGCTTTAAAAAATATGTAGAAGATGCGAAAAAGACTTATTTATTAGCGTTGTATTTATCCTAAGGCAGGATATCTAAGTGCGCGTATTGCATTGCAGTTTCAGGAAATAACATGCTTATCGGTTTTTTAGGCCTAATACATGATCTCTAGGTGTACATGGCAGTGTAAAGTACCAATTATTAGCACGTTTTAACACATGATTTTCTAAGTGATATGAGGATGAATATGCTGAAACAGTGTACATAGAACCTAAAGAACAGGATTTCTAATGCATGGATATGAACCTATACATGATCTTTATTGCGCACACAAGAAATAAAAGCCTAAAACATGATTTCTACCCTTTATAATAGCTAAGCATGCATAGTTATCCCCTCCCATTTTTCACTATCCAACCCCCATAAGTTGTTTACAAATTATTACAAGCCAGGAATTATTAATTACATAACAAAATAGAAAATAAGAAGTTATTCTATAGGGAGCCTTCAATAGGCCCAAATCCTCTGAACCTCAATGCCTTTGGTGTTTCATAGCCTTTCATAGTTCGGGTGTGTCAAAGTTCCCTAAGGACCTCAAGGGCTCTCGGGCAATGCTCACAACAAGACTTGGTAACCAGGAATTAAACATGTGCAGAGTGGAAGTACCAACCTCAGTGTGTCAGAGTTCAGAGGGAACTCAAGGGGTTCCCAAAGCAGTGCTCACACTGAGGGGGTGGAGCTTAAGGATCTAGGAATAAAGTGAAGTGCAAGAGATGAGTTTGAAAAGGTTTTTGGTAGGAAAAAGCGTTGAAAGAGATTTAGTTAAAACATCTCACAAACCAGAGAGTCTATTCGATAAAACATCTTTTGAAAAGAGAGTAGAGTAATAAGCAACAGTCCAAACAAAACACCAAAAAATGGGTTCATACACAGCCAAAACACATAGAACCAAGGCAGGTTTTGCAACAACAAACAAGGATAATGGGGTTTGGGGACACATAAGGTACATGGGCAAACATATAGTTGCAGGAACACTTAAGTACATAATCAACCATATGCTAAAAGGGGAATTAAGGAACTTCAAAATTAACACAGGATCAGGTCACTCAAGGTACAAGTTGCCTTGTCGAAGACAGGTCCATACCAAATCAGTTAAACACACCAGGGAACAAGGTTGCAGTAAGACATGCTTATAGAAAAGGGGATAACATCTCATGAGCATGATGATTCTAGGGGAAGGGGACATATTCAGAAGCATGCAAGTAAAGGAGCAAGGTAGACATATTAATGACAAGTTGAACATCAAAACCCTAAGTAAAAACATACTAGAAACAGGATGAACTTAAGTAAATAAAGTACCATATTTTTTTTGGAACTATCAATTGAAATTAGGACATACGAGTATGGAAGAGAGAAAACACAGATTAGAGAATCAACAAACAACACGACTAGTCTTGGCTTTCAGCCGACTAGTGACAGCATACAGTCAACAAGAACAAGAACACGAATAATAGAAGGTATATGTGTGAGCAAGAGAGAATAGAACAAAGTCTATCTTTTTTTCCCCCGTCCTTAATCTATGCATGGACAGAGTATACATATATATATATACATAGTTGGAACTAGGTAAAAAAAATAAGGCAAAAAAATCAGACTGCCCAATAATTATGGGACTCAGGGAATCAATTAACTGTTAAGTATCCCTAGAATTAAGGAAATTATTCAAACGGTGAGTGACAAATAAGAAAAGAAAGTAAAACAGTGTTCATGACAAGCAATTAAGTGTCGCTTATTGAAGGTTGAACTCAAACGGCTAGTAGGTAAGCATAATTAAGGAAAGTTACCATGCATAGGACATGTAAGAACATAATTTCAGACCAAATCAAGCAAGAAATTGAGACTAGGTTCGGAAAAATATCAATTAAGGAAGCAATATCAATCACAGTAACAAATCAAGGTAAGAAAACAAGTTAGAGGTTGGAAATCCGAAGAATATCTCATGAGAGATCAGCAGGACTTTTCGAATCATAGTGAATCAGAGATTCAAACAACCAGTGAATAGAGATTCTTATGTATAGCAGGAATGACCACATTATAAGCAAAGCTATAAGTCAGGCAACAATTGAGTGACAAATAACACAGAATCCAGGACCCGAGCAAGCATAATATTAATTGAAGAGAATCAACATGAAACAACACGGTTGCTAAGCAAGAACACAGAAACTCTAGTGTATGAAATTAGGAATCATGTGAGTCAGGGCAGAAAGAAGAACCAAAGACAAACAACATAGGATAAAGATCGATGAAACATAAGCACATATGCAAACACACAGGCAAACCAGTAGTTTTCAGAGTTTTAAGTCTAAAAATTAAGGTTTCACATAGATACTAGTACGAATCAACAGAGTAGACATGATACACACAAAAGAGATGAAGGGTCATAAACCCTAATAGGAAAAATAGAGTAATATCACCAGAAATTCAAACTATTCGTGATAATCAAGCACATATACTGACCAAACCACAAAGAAAAGGTTTCAATAATGGAAAATGTGAGGGAAAATCATGAGATAGTGTTAAAAATCGACAAAGAAAACCATTTTGAAAAAGGGTTTCGGAACCCTTGTTAAAAGTGAAGAACCGCTTAGGAAAACATAATAACTCGTAATATGCATAGATCTATTGTAGATCTAAAAGTATCATAGGTTTCAAACATTAGGGTTCCAAAGAAAACCTTAGAGAAGATAAGAAGAACCTCAAATGCCACTAGCTCAGCCTCAATGGTCACAAATCTCACTCGACATAAAGCTGAGGCAAGCAGGAACACCATGGGTGTGAGTAGATGGGTCCTCGCCCTTCGAAGGCCTTAGGGATGACATTACCGGTCATAAGGGAACCATAGGAGGTAGAGGGTGAGGAATCCATGGTCTCCGGTGGAGGAGGTCGCCGGAGAAGATGAAGGGACTCGTCCGAGAAGGGAAGAGACATAAGTCTATAGAAGAGACTAGAGATAGAGAGATAGAGAATAGAGAGATGAAGACGATGAGAAATGAGAGGGGTCAGGGGGGTTAGGTGAGTTAATTATGGTAATGAGGATCTGGGCCGTTGATCTAGTTTGATCAACGACTCAGATTGATCTGGGGTTGGGCCGGGTAGATTGGGCTGGGTAGGAGAATTGGGTTAGAAGGCTGGGTATTGGGTTGAAATTAAAAGAAATTAAAAGTGGCTAGATTTTAAATACCCATAAAAATAAAATAAAATAGCTAATAATTATATAAAAATAAGATTAATGCTAAGTAAGTGAAATTTAAGGTAATTGATTAATATAAAAATATAAAACGACTAATTTTGGAATTAAAATAGCATAAGTGCACAATTAGGTCATAGTTGCAAAATTAGTGTAATTATAGCTAAATAATGCCTAATCAGTAATTTGTGAAATAATTAAATTCTAATAGGATCAAAAATGATATAATGAGCTGGGAAGCGTTTTAGAATTATTTATAATACAACTTATGAATAATTATTGAATATAAAGTACTAAAGAAATAGGAAAATAAATTGATAAAAATATGAAAAATTATGGGAAAATACCATTCATTATGAAAAGTGATTTTGAATGTAATATGCAAGTTTGAAAATAATTTTGAGGAAAAGTTGGGTATCAACAGCTGCCCCTTTTTACCCAGGAAGGATGAAAGAGTTGTCTGGTAAAGATATGATGGCCAATTTTGACCGAGTGGAAATAGTTCGAAAGGTTCAGGTTGCACCCTAGTTTTTGAGCTGCCTACATATCCCTGGTTTTACAGGAATCAGGCCGTATGTAGTTCAGAAGTCATCGGCGAAGCGTACCGATGGGGTTTTGCAAGAACGGACGCAAGGTGCCAGGTTGGGTGGACAAGCGGCTTACGAGGTGGTTAAGGGACTGGAGCGGGACCCATCCTGCCAGGAAGGCTGTTTCTTGGCGGATTACCTGCAAATGCATAATACAAGCATATATTTGCGCGTAATTTAAGCATGATGCAAATTCCCGTTAGACCATGAATGTTGTCTTTGGACGGTTAAGGATGACGTCTTTAGACCATGATTTACTGGGCCATGAATTGCTTGATGCAAGATTCACAGGCCATGAAATGATGTTCTCGGTCCATGAAGATGGTGCCTCTGAACCATGATGCCTTTGAATAATGATATGCAAACTGATAGAAGAGATCCTTAGGCCATGACATGGTGTTCTCGGGCCATGAAGATGGTGCCTCCGAATGATGACGCCCTTGGATAAGTTGGCGATATTTCAGCCCATGAAGATGCAATAGTGTGATGCTAATAAGACAGAGCTTAGTCTTACGAATAAAAGGGGCAGAGCTTAGCCCGACAGGAGGCGAAGTAGATAATGCTAGAGGCAGTGGTTCCTTTTGAAAAGTAAATGAGAGGCAGCGTTTAGCCTCGGAAGGCAGAATGGTAGCCTTATGCGAATGCAGATGGAGGTAGAGCTTAACCTCGGAAGGAAGAAAGGTAGCCTTATGCTAGATGTAAATGCAGATGGAGACAATGTTTAGTCTCGGAAGGCAGAATGGTAGCCTTATGCAAGTTGGGAGGCAGAATAATAGCCTTATGCAATGGAAGGCAGAATAGTAGCATTATGCAATGCAGATGGAGGTAGAGCTTAACCTCAGAAGGCATAAAGGTAGCCTTATGCAAGATGTAAATGCAGATGGAGACAGTGTTTAGTCTCGGAAGGCAGAATGGTAACCTTATGCAAGTTGGAAGGCAGAATAGTAGCCTTATGCAATACAGATGGAGGTAGAGCTTAACCTCGGAATGAATAAAGGTAGCCTTATGCAGTGAATAAAATGACAGCAGGAGTTCTTAGCTGGAGATAAATTGCGGCACTGTGATTGTTGTGAGTATTGCGATAATGAAGCATCGTTTGTGCTGATAATAGATGTCGGCATGTGCGACGATTTTGAGAAGCGTGTCTTTGAACAATATATGTCCTTCGAGCGGATATTATGTTTTTGGGGCCTTTGCAATCTTTGTGCCTGCATCCAAAGAAAAATCATGAGTTCTATAAGGGGAAAGGTTAGTTCGCATTCTCGCTGGTTTTACTTGACTCGCTCGTTTGATCATGATGATGTTGTTTGTATCGTTGGGGTAGCGTTTGCTAAACAAGCTATTTCAAAAATAAGTATGCATGATTTTGTAAAGTATGATATAAGCATATAATCTAAAATAGTTTTAGATGAACCGACGACCGTGATACGGTTCGAGATATTGCAACCTCTTCTGCTACGGAATTTGAGGGTCCTCCTCAAATTCTGCCCCATTTTGATAGGTGAATACTTCTGACTGCTGCTCGTGCGGCGATCGACTGAATTTGCTTCAGAATTTTGAAGGTCCTCCTCAAAATTCTGCCCCAATTTCCAATTGTGGGGGAAATGAGATTTTTATTGAATTGTGACCGAACCCATAGGGCTGCCTACGTATCCCCTCTTAAACGGGAATCAGGTCAGGCATAGTTCAATTTACATTGTTGATAAAAACATAAAGAATTACACATAGTAGCGTTTACTGCATCTGAATTAATCGGCTTTGGCCAGACTTCTCCGTCCATTTCTGCAAGTATAAGTGCCCCTCATGTCAGCACTCTGTGAACCATGTACGGGCCTTGTCAGTTGGGAGAGAGCTTCCCTTTGGCCTCGTCTTGATGTGGAAAGATTTTCTTTAACACCAGTTGCCCTGGTGTGAATCGTCTCGGGTTGACTTTTTTGTTGAAGGCTCTGGTCATTCTATTCTGATATAGTTGACCATGACAGACCGTATTCATCCTCTTTGCGTCTGTGAGAGCTAGTTGCTCATAATGGTTCCTTACCCATTCTGCATCGCTGAGCTCAGCTTCTTGTATGATTCCTAGAGATAGAATCTCAACTTCGGCAAGAATAACAGCCTCTGTACCATAAACTAACATATAGGGAGTTACCCCGGTCGATGTGCGGAATGTGGTGCGGTATCCCAATAAGGCGAATGATAACTTCTCATGCCACTGCTTGTGAATTTCTATCATCTTCCTTAGTATCTTCTTGATGTTTTTGTTGGCGGCCTCTACAGCTCCATTCATTTGAGGCATGTATGCTGTGGAATTCTTGTGTTTGATATTGAAAGTTTCATGGCTTTCATCAAGTCGTTGTTGAGATTAGAACCGTTGTCGGTGATGATTGACTCTGGAATTCCAAACCGATAAATGATGCGATTGCGGACAAAGTCGGCCACGACTTTCTTAGTAACTACTTTGTGGGAGGCTGCCTCAACCATTTTAGTGAAGTAATCTATGGCCACCAAAATGAATCTGTGTCCGTTGGAGGTGGTAGGCTCGATTGGTCCAATAACGTCCATGCCCCAGGCGGTGAACGACCATGGTGAACTTGTTGCATTGAGCTCATTTGGAGGTACTTTTATCATATCTCCATGTATCTGACAGCGGTGGAATTTTCGGACATACTGGATGCAGTCCGTTTCCATAGTCATCCAAAAGTAACCAGCTCGGAGTATCTTCTTTGCCAGAACAAAACCGTTCATATGTGGACCGCAGGTCCAAGCATGAATTTCTTCCAGTAGTTTAGATGCTTCCTTTGCGTCAACGCACCTTAATAACCCCAAATCGGGAGTCCTCCTATACAGGATTCCTCCACTGTGAAAGAAGTTGTTGGACAATCTTCGAAGTGTGCGTTTCTGAGTGGAATTTGCAAGTTCTGGTACTCTCCTTTCGCCAAATACCCCTTGATATCATGAAACCAAGGATTTTCGTGTGCTTCTTCTTCAACATGGGCACAGGTAGCCGGCTGATTGTTGATCTTTACCGGAAGGGTCAATGAAATTTTTGTCCGGATGCTGGATCATTGAGGATAAAGTAGCCAAAGCGTCGGCGAACTCATTCTGGATTCTGGGGACATGCCGAAATTCTATCTTTGTGAACCTCTTCTCAACTCTTGTACGTGATGCAGATACAACAGTATCTTGGAATTCTTGGTCGCCCATTATCCTTGTACCGATGTACCAATAAGTCTGAGTCACCAATCACTAACAACTCCTGGACGTTCATATCAATGGCCATGTTGAGCCCTAAGATGCAGGCTTCATATTCAGCCATGTTGTTGGTATAGGGAAATCTGAGCTTGGCGGATATCGGATTATGCTGACCGGTTTCTGATACTAGGACTGCTCCAATACCGACTCCTTTGAAGTTTGCTGCTCCATCAAAGAACATCCTCCAACCGTCATAGGATTCTGCAATGTCTTCTCCTGCGAATGATACCTCTTCATCAGGAAAATACATTTTCAAAGGTTCGTATTCTCCGTCCACAGGATTCTCAGCGAGGTGATCTGCCAATGCCTGTCCCTTGACTGCCTTTTGAGTCACATAGATAATGTCGAACTCACTCAGTATGATTTTCCATTTGGCTAGCTTGCCAGTAGGCATGGGCTTCTGAAAGATGTACTTCAATGGATCCATCCTCGATATGAGATATGTCGTGTAGGCACAAAAGTAGTGCCTCAGTTTCTGAGCGACCCAAGTCAAAGCGCAACATGTGCGTTCCAATAGAGAATATCGAGCTTCATACAGAGTGAACTTCTTGCTGAGATAGTAAATCGCTTACTCTTTTTTCCCTGTCTCGTCATGTTGTCCAAGAACGCAATCGAAAGCTCCATCTATTATGGAAATATAGAGTAACAGAGGCCTACCTTGTTCAGGTGGTACCAAGACTGGAGGCGTTGACAAATATTCCTTGATTCTATCAAAATACTTTTGGCACTCATCGGTCCATTTGGTTGCGGCGTCTTTCTTCAGCATCTTGAAGATTGGCTCACATATAACTGTAGACTGTGCTATAAACCGGCTGATGTAATTAAGCCTCCCCAAGAATCTCATCAGCTCTTTATTGTTCCTCGGCGGTGGTAGTTCCTGAATGGCTTTGTGATGACTCAAAAGGTCATCCTAGGTATTTCTAGCTAAATCTGTGTTCCGAGGCCTCGAAAGCCTCCATTAATCTCACCTCGATATGCGTGCGCAGCCTGGGCAGGTAGCCGAGAATTTTCCATGTGAAAAGTTGTTAAAGATGGGATTTTTTAAATTGAATAATTGAATAAAGTTGACTTTGGTCAACATTCTTGGTAAATGGACCCAGACCCGTGATGTGACGGTCTCGGAGGGTCCGTAGGAAAATATGGGACTTGGGCGTATGCCCGGAATCAAATTCCGAGGGCCCAAGCCCGAGAAATGAATTTTTAAAGAAAATTGTTTTCAGGAAATAATAAAAGATTGTGAAAATGAGTAATTATGTGAAAGTCATGTTACTGGGCCCGGAGCCCGGAACAGGTTTATTATATGTTATTTGTCCTATCTGTGGAATTTTGTGTAAAACGGGCTTGATTTGATTGGTTTCGGATCCAAATGCGGAAAAAGGGAGTTAATGAACTTGTGGGGTTTCTAAAGAATTTGAAATTTGGCTTGAGAGGTGATTTTATGTTCCCGAGGTCCGAATGAAATTCTGAGACCGGGAATAGTTCCGTTGTGTCATTTATAACTTATCTGCAAAATTTAAAGTCATTCCGAGTGGTTTAGGCCGGTTCGGCGCGTTGAAGTGAATTCTAGAATTTCAAAGTTCTTAAGTTTGATTAATTTGGTTTTGGGGTTTTATTTCGAGTTCCGTTGTTGTTTTTCATGTTTCGAAAGTTCAAGCGAGTCTGTATCATGAATACAGACTTGTCGGTGCTTTTGGACAGGGTCCCGAGGGGCTCGGGTGTGTTTCGGACCCCCGGGAGCTAAGTTGGAAAAACCAGAAAATCTGCTATCTGGTTTCCTTCTCTGCGATCACAAAAGGTGGGTTGCGATCGCGGAGAAGGATTTTGCCGGGCTTGTGATTGTTCACTGCGATCGCAGCCTCCTCTTCGCGATCGTAGAGGTCTGGATTCCACACCTTCACGATCGCAGCTCGTTTCTTGTGATCACATTGAGTCGCGTCTGGGCCGGGTGAGTTTGTTCTTCGCGATCGCAGGACCCCTGCCGCAATCGTAGAGGTCTTGCCAGTTATTCTTCGCGATCGCAGGACCTCTACCGCGATCGCAGAGGTCTGGTTAGTTGGCCTTCGCGATCGCAGGCCTCTTGTCGCGATCGCAGTGAAGGAATCACTGGGCAGTGTTATTAAATACGGGAATTAGCCTCATTCCACCATTTTCATCTTCCTCCTCAAGATTTTAGAGAGCTTCTCAAAGAACCTTCCTCCATTAAAATTGAGGTAAGTAAATTTCATAGTTTTATTAGTTTCAAACACTAATTCCGAGTTAAATTCACTAATAAATCATCTAAAAATCACAGAATTAGGTAGTAAATTTTAGGGTTCTTGGGGATTTTGGGATTTTTCCATGTTAGGCCATGAATTCTTGCATAAATTACATAACTTCGATCCTTAGACTCCGGGTAATTGATTTCTTCATGAATTTTCAAAAATCCGAACGTGTGGGCTTGGGGTCGAATTTTATTATTGTCGGAGGAATAGTAGGAAATGTATAATTTGGCTTGGGAATTGGTTTATGGAGTACTTATTAATGATTATAAATCCATTATGTCTAGATATTCCCGATTCGGAGTTGAATTCGAGAGGAAAGGCTGTGATCGAGGCTTGACCTGCATTTTCTTGGAGCCGAGGTAAGTGTTTGGCTTAACCTCAGCTTGAGGGATTAGGTATAGAGTCTTACTTGTTATGTGAAACTCATGTCCAACGTATAGGCGTGGTGACGAGTGCCTATGCGTTGCGGTCAAGCATGCCCGTGAGTCATTTGTGATGAAACTTACTATGTTCTTAATTTTCTCCGCCGTGTGAGTAATTGGTGAATTAAAAGTGATACCTTGATGTTGTTTCATGACGTGGAGAGTTATTGAGTGATTTATTTCAGTTGAGGTTTACACTGTTGAATTTGTAATTCTGACGCGAGGTTGGTTATAGCTGAGACCCTTGTCGGGCATTTGTTGATGTTGTAATTGATGATTTCTCCTTGCCGGGGCAATCGAATTGTATTGATGTATTTCTATGCACTTGGGACTTCTTAGTATTGACTTTCACTTTATGTTGTTACTTTGTGTTATTATATATGCACGAGGGGACATTCCGTGCTGAGTGATTGTGAGTATACGCACGAGGGGACATTCCGTGCTGAGTGTTATTATATATGCACGAGCGGACATTCCGTGCCGAGTGATTGTGAGGTTACGCACGAGGGGACATTCCGTACCGAGTGTTATTATTATATATGCACGAGGGGACATTCTGTGCCGAGTGATTGTGAGGTTATGCACGAGGGGACATGCCGTGCCTTTTGTTGTTCATTATCTGTTGAGAAGTTGAATTCCTGTCTTTACTTTTATATTTCCGCTATTACCCTGTTCTACCGTTCTAGTATTTTGTTTCCCTATTTCCCCAGCATGTTCTCCTCGTATCTGTCTTACTTGCTTATTTT
>MDKH01226141.1:0-46661 GCA_005239495.1 Nicotiana undulata | reverse complement strand
CGCCACGTTACGTATTTTACGTAAGAGAAGAGAGAAAAATAACACGTGGGGTTTCACAAAAACTCACTCGAAGGAAAAGAGTGCAACGTATGCTTTTGAATCCCAGGGGTCTTTTGGAGCTGACGGCTGTTTGATGTCTTTCGCCGGGTATTTGCAGAAGTTTTTAGATAGGAACATGTGAATGAAAACAGGAGCATAGATTTACCTCAGCGGCTGAGCACATATACGTTCAAGTTGCTCGGAGACTGTTCGCCTTCCGTGACGCTGGTCCTGTATGATTTTTTACCAATTATTCCGATGACGCGGTATGGCCCTCCCCAGCTTAGACCTGGCTCGATCTTGTATCATTAGATTTTTTAATGTTTAAGATGACCTTTCTTAGGACTAAGTCCCCGACTCCGAAGTGTCGGAGGATGACTTTGCTTTTGGGTGGTCATTCGGACCAGCGAGGCTCCTCATTTTTTATCAATTAGCTCGAGGGCTGCAGTCATGGCCTCGTTGCTCGAACTGTCCGTAGCATGCCGGACTCTAGAGTTCGATCTCACTACTCCAACTGATGTTAAGACCTCGGATCCAACCACCAGAAAGGATGACATTTTTCATATGCTCGATTTTGGAGTTGTTCGATACGCCCATAGGATATTTTTGAATTTTCTGACTCCTTCTTCAAATTTTGATTGATGGTTCAGTTTGTGGGCCCGATCGTTAGTACGAGGGTGGTAAGGCATCGGCAGGATTCTCCGGGTTTTGTGATTCTTGAGGGGCTCTGCTTCCAATGAACTACTTCATATTGTCGCAGGTTCTTTCGGAGAGGGCCATTATCTACTATAAGGGTTGGACCTTTGGTGACGCGGAAACCGGATATGGTCCCACGCTGAGTTAATGACTTCTTTCTCAATTTTATTTTCGAAGGCATGCGCTTATACACATTTTGGGAAATAGTTAAACATAAATCGAGTAAATCTAGCTTTACCTGGCATTGTTGGTAGAGGCCCGATGATGTCTGTCCTCCATTTCATGAGTGGTCGCAGCGACGAGACCGTTCCGATCATCTTTTTGATTAGGGAATAGGTTCTAGGATGACTTCCGCAGGTACCTTTGATGATTTCTCGGAGTGAGTGATCTACCCCACTGGTTCGTTAAGTAAGAATCGAGCTGTTTTAGTTCCTAGGTCCCTCAGTTCTTTCGGGTCTTCGGGTAACTTCTCGCTCCTCAAATAGTTTTTGTGTGTGTGTTCCCCCTATCTTATGCCGGGCTGGCAGAGTCGATCTTGGACAGTTGAATGACTGCTCCGTGGAGCAGATCATTGCTTTCGACGAGCTTTGAGAGGGCATCAGCCTCGCTGCTTTGCTTTCTAGATATGCAGGTCAGGGTTTATTCCTTGAGGTGCTATGGCGTGACTCGAATCATGTTCCCTCTTCGTCTTCATAGCCTTCAAAGCTCCCACTTGTTTGATTTGCTACCAAGAAGGAACCACATCTTTCCCGGGTGATTTCGGCTCCTGGCCTCGACCAATTTCAAACCTGCAATCACAGCCTCGTACTCGGCTTCATCGTTAGTTGGTTATATGATTTTTACAGGTTGTCCGATCACGCCGCTCGTAGGTGGATGTGGAACTATGCCATGCCCGGGCCCTTTTATGTTCGAGGCCCCACAGGGGAACGGGGTCTGTATCCCCTAAGGCACACCCATTTTTAGCAAAGGTTCTTCCTCCACTCGGGGCGCTAGGGCAGGCGCAAGTCGGCTACAAATCCCGCCAAAATTCGAGGTCTGAGTAGCCGTTTGGGACCGACATTCGGTAACATGCCCTTCAAGTTTGATGGCCCAGTTGGCCAATCGGCCCGATAACTCGGGCTCATGCAATAGACATCGAAGCTAGTACATAGTCAAAGTGTGAATTCGGTGGCATAAAAAGGAGGTTTTCACTTTCGGGACGTACCAGATAACGTAGAAGCTAATTTTTCCAGAAGAGGGTATCAGGTTTCTAGTAGGTAGGGAGTTGCGTACCTTGTTCTTGGATAACTTCTGCTTTACCCCGGACCGAGGCCTTCTTATTTGCGTCACTGGTTTGAACGTAGGATTGGCACCACGTCATCGGAGGTTATATCCGAAGGAATTCCTGCCGTATCTTTTGGTCCCAGAGGTGTCTGATCAGGACAACTTACTTCATCCCTTCAGTCGTTGATTTAGTTTCCCCCGGATGTGTGGCCCCAAACTAGTCCTATCGTTGCAGTGGGTATTTTCGTTTTCTTGGTCACGGGTCTTCGAGGAACGTTGGAACCGCCTACAGTCGCGCAGATGACGTGTTGTGGTTTCCCCGTTTTGCTCCTTCAAGCTACTTTTCTTCCCCGAGCGTGTTTTATGGATCGGCTGCCAACAAATTCTCGGAGGTAACCTTCGCTAACTAGTCGGGTCGATTCCTCTGGGAGCTACATGCAATATTCGATCCTATGATCGTTCGTACCGTGGAATTCGCACACCAGGTTAGAGTTCCTTTGCGAAGGGTCCGATAATATGAGCGTTGGCCACCTTGTGTCCCTAATTCCACCCATAGTCGTTCAAGTATCTGTAGCGCCAATGCTGAAGTTGTACTCGGGCGATTAGAGAATTTCTGCCGGTTCGGGGTGCCTGCTGGTTCTTGCTTTGTTCACCGGTCCTTAAGGGGTCCTACCTCGATCCACCCTTTGACCGATTCGGGACGTGTCGCTTCTCATGGTGTCTCTCTGATTCTTGACGTAAGGTTGATATCTTTCCTTGCATAACTTCGGTTCCCTCTCCAGGAACCTTGATTTTATCCTCTTCACGAGACCCTTGAGTGTCTTCATAACAGCGGGGTTGGTTATTGATCTACTATTATCCGACCTCTCTGGCAACCACCGGGTTCGAGGGGTCGTTCCTGTTGCTACTGCGTTCGAGATCATTTGATGGTTTTGCAGCTGAGCAATAGCCGCTTGTTCTGCCTGTAGCATTTCGAAGATCATGTGGAGGATGACTCTTCCTTCCCTTCGTGTGATAGTTCCCCACGCTTCGTGTCGATCCTCTCGACGCGCTCTCTTGCCGCTGTGAGAGCTGATATCGTCACGTTGGGGGTTGCACGAGTTCATGCCCATAGGAGTTAGCTCTGGCGGGCTATCAGGGTCTTGCAATGATACCCCAACAGTTAAAATGGTTACGTCATTCTCCACTAAGTCCTCAGAGTTGCTGCTTTTGTATGCATTCGCTGAATCGAACATTTTGACCTGAAATCAAAGATTCTTGGACAAGAAAAAGCGAGAAGAATAACTTGTGTTTTTTAGTGAACCAGCACTAAAACAATCACTATTATTTTTAGCCCCACGATGGGCGCCAAACTATTTACCTTGAAAATGGTAACTACAATTAAATTTGATTATGTGGTTATAAAAATATGCAATTTATTTTAGTACTAGTTGTTAAGAAGTAGATGCTAAGTTTGGTTGTAACAAATGAAGTGAGAGCTATATGAAATCGAAAATAAGTAAACCAGACTGCCTCAGATCGAGGTTCCGAGCTGACCGAGGTGGACTCTTGTGGTCGGGACTGGGGGCTAACAAAGTACGGTCGATAGGGTTATAACAGTTATTTGGGCTTTGAAATATGCTCTCTATGATCAATGATGAGTCATAAATAAAAAACAATAAACGAAATACAATAAATGTAAGTAAAAAGATCAACAGAGAGACGATAGGGGATGTTTGAGTTAGAGAGCAGAGAGTGTTCTTATTGCTTGTATCGAATATCATGTGCACAAAATGCTAAGGGTCCCCTTTATATAGGGGGAGAAATCCCAACATAGTACATAAGCATTTATTACAAAATAGAATAGCTGATACAGCTATTTAATGTTATTGTACGGACTTGTACTATTTTGCAGGCGCATGTTAGCTCTAGTCATGTGTCCTCGAGAATTCCCGTGCTTTCCCATGAAGGTCCTCGACCGTCTCCTCGCTTCAAGGTATGAAAAATCCTCGGTATCGTCATTCGGTGAACTCTTCTCGAAGTTGTACCTCGGATCTATCCCCGATGTCGTAAGAAACCTCGAAATCGATCAAGCCCGATTTCGACCGTATACAAAACTCAAAAAAGAAACCCTGCATATATGAGGAAGAAGATGATTCAGAAAGTTGTATTAGAAAGTATATCTTTAGCTCTTCAAAGCATGTTTATATAGGTGTTGCTCCAACGGTTGGACAACGGCTAATTAACGGCTAGTTTGACCCTATTAATTGTAAAATAACTTACTAAATAATAATTAGATGTAAATAATATTTCGAAGAGAAAAGTTTTCTCAAACCAAGATGGACATTACCTTTTGAGATAGCACTAATTTTTCAACAATCCCCCACATATCTCAAAAGAGATATAAAAAAATATATAGTAAACAAATAAAGAAAGAAAGATAATTTGCCGAGTTTCAGGTATAATAAAATTCATCTGGTGTCTTATAGACTATGAATCAGATATAGATAAAACAAGATTAAATTACATAATAGTTGGTAAAGTTTACAACTTTTATGAACAACAAAATTCTTTTTGTAAGTTAGAGATCTTATTCATCATATTACACCCCCACAATTTTTGTTGTTATCGCGGTTTTGCGCTAATAGGCCATGCGTGTGCCTGATTTTCATGAGTGCTCTAGAAATTTTGCCATAAATTTCATAGGAGCAGCCCCACTCCACACTCATATAGGTGTACATCCATCAAGTGTAGTCAACAACACAATACACCACCTACAATAGGCTATGCATTATTGGATTAAGAGTATAATAACCCAACCTCACATTCCTTGCAGTTTTGTACTATATACACACACCATAGGAAGAGGCATAATTTAATAGTGCATATTCTATCAACTAATGACTTGTTATTACCTTTATGAACCTACTTCATGGGATCTCCAATCACATAGGTTTGGTTACCATCATCGTTGATATATCTCAGATTGGCAAAAGTCTTAACTCCTCGATGTTTCACTTATAAGTCAAAGGATCGGCCAAATCCCCTTTTGACTACACATTATATGTATGAAAAATTCTCATCTCTAAAAAATTACTTTATCACATTATGTCTCTAGAGAATGTAACTACTCTTCCCATTGAAAGATTTATTAGCTTACAGTTGCTATTGCGCTTTGGCAATCACAATTCATCGACACAAATGTTGTCGGCTTAATTCCTAGTGGAATATCCACGAAGAGGTTGCTTAATCATCCTCATAGCAAGGCAGATTCAGTACCACAACACTCCACCAAAAGGTATAAAAGTAACCACTAGTGAGTTTATATTCATCTATCAGTGATTCAATATCATCACCGTATCTTTCCAATATAGTGAAAATGCACATTTAGGATACTAACTCATCGTACTTCTCAAATAACGTACATTATCATCTCAAATCAAATTAAACTTGACTTCGATACAAGTATTTTTTGAAATATTCAACACATATTAGAATTTATTTTCTTTTGGAATCTTTCATATTCAAATACCAAAGTAAAATTTTCTAAATATTGAATCAACTTTAACTTCTACAGAAATATTTTAAATAGGAAAGGGGTCATAATTCAACAATTCTTCCCCTAAAAATTTAAGAGACCCAAAGTAAAATACCGTGACCTCCACATTTTCAATAATGTTAAGGTAGGGGGATAATATTTTTCACAACTTATAAGAAGTATTAACAACTTCTCATATATAAGACATTTCATCTTATAAATAACATCATGTAGTTTCACTCAAACAATTATGTACTGCTACTGCCATTATGTCATCATAAACACTTATTTTATGTAGGTAAACGTACTAGCATTTCCGACATTTATTTTAAAATTAGTAAGAAAAATTAACAAATCATGATTACAATACTCGCTTCCATAAAAAATATATATTTATTTGATGCATCTCATCATTCTCAAAGAAAATTTTCACTCCAACTTTTTCTAGCAATTCTACCTAACCCAAATTTGCCTTAATATTAGAGTTATGGATCAGCCAACTAATGCCAGTATTTTCTATAAGTGAGTTTAAAAAGAAATTTTCCATTCTAAGAACTTGAGTATATTCTTTTTGTTCTTCAACTTTGGTATTGGACATAACTTTTTTGGGTGTAGGACATAAATATTTAAGAGACCCAAAGTAAAATACCATAACCCCAACATTTTCAATAATGTTAAGGTCGAAGGATAATATTTTTCATAACTTATAGTAAGTATTACCAACTTCTCATGTATAAGATATTTCATCTTATAAATAACATCATATAGTTTCACTCAAACAATTATGTACTGCTACCGCTATTATATCATCATAAACACTTATTTTATGTAAGTAAGCGTACTAGCATTTCCGACATTTACTTTCAAATTAGTAAGAAACATTAACAAATCATGATTACAATACTCGCTGCCCATAAAAAATATATATTTATTGATGCATCTCTATCATTCTCAAAGAAAATTTTCACTCAAACTTTTTCTAGCAATTCTACATAACCCAAATTTGCTTTAATATTAGAGTTATGGATCACCCAACTAATGCCAATATTTTCTATAAGTGAGTTTAAAGAGAAATTTTCCATTCTAAGAACTTGAGTATCATTCTTCTTGTTCTTCAACTTGAGTGTAGGACATAAAATTAACTTTATTAGCACAAATTTGCATAATAGCACAAGAGTCCAACGTCCAATCTGTTGCGTTAGCCATAAGATTCGCTTGAGAAACGATCACAATAATTATATCATCCGCTTAGTCCAAATTATTTTTGACATTGCAAGATTATTATTTCTCTCTAATCCTCTTCTACATTGAGAAATATATAATGGCTTAGTGTGCCCCCACAAAATAATTTTTATTCCCAATAAAATTTGATCTCTAATAATTAACTCCTAGTTAGTATATGATGAAAAATCAGTCATTATTCAACATTCATCCAAATGACCAAGCGATAAGCAAAGTTTATTTTTAGATTATAAAGTACTTCCAACAAAATGCAATACACTTTGGCTCTCCAATATATATACTGTCACGGCAAGGATCACAAATTTCGTAAGGTTCATATTGACATTAAAATAATTATTTCAACAAGGCAAGGACGGAAAAAAAATCGACAATAATATACATATATGAGTTCTTTTAGATATATGTATAAATGTATAATGATCATTTTGATAAAGTCAAATTTAAATCACTCTGAATTTCACTTGTGATCTCTAGTACCATAAGCAAACTACAAAATGTTGATGCATTGTGAAATTAAGTATTACCACATTCCAGACAAAAAAGAACTACAAAATCATCACTTATAAGACTAAAGAGAAAATATGCATTCTCTTTCGCAATACTAAATGCACATAAATAATTACACACTATAAATCCATTACAGCAAATAATGTATAGCCCGAAATAGTACTAAATTATGCATATTATATATATCTTCTTAAGGCCAAAGTATATCTGCCTACTAGATTCTCGCGAGAATAACCATGAAAGAATAAACGTTTATGCATACATGACACTTAGATACGATATTACGTAAAAACATATTAAGCGGAAGATATTACCGTCTATATTAAAAGTTCACCAAAATTTCATAAGTAGTATTCTCCATAAGAACAAAGTGAAATATCCTTAAGATTGTTGTAAGTCTTACAAAAAATACTTGATCACGAAACTTGTAGGGAATTCTTCAAAGCTTGAGGCATGTCAAGGACACTGTCCTTAGGGATATTTCGCTCACACGGTGATATATAAAATTAGGCATATCTTCCGGGATTCAACAAGCTCTTCCAGTTATTAAATTGGGAATAGAACTAGCAGAAAACTCAAGAAAGAAACCCAGCATATAGGAGGAAGAAGATGATTCAGAAAGTTGTATTAGAAAGTATATTTTTAGCTCTTCAAAGCATGTTTATATAGGTATTGCTTCAACGGCTAGATAATGGATACTTAACGGCTAATTTGACTCTATTAATTGTAAAATAACTTACTAAATAATAAATAAATAGTAAATAATATTTCAAAGAGAAAAAGTTTCTCAAATCAAGATGGACATTACCTTTTTGACATATCACTAATTTTCCAACAAGGCATACCTATTAGGCAGGGGAGTAGCCTCGAGCTACTGTAACTATGCGATAAACTTTTTCCCCATTTATACAACTCTTTTATCCACTTTCTATCTTTACATCTGTGTTTCCTATCCAAATTTTCATATACTCTATATTGACATTCGCTCTTAATCTGCTCACAATAATGACTGGTAGGAACTTTGTGGTTCTATATTGCTTCAATTTTTCGCCTTCCAAATCAGATATAGCAAGGTTGCTACCGCAAGCAGTACAAAAGCTCTATATAATCTTCCTTGTACCTCCTTACCCTCCTTTTCTATTAGCCCTTGTACCTCTATATTTTGTGTACCAATGTCGGCCAGTTAATAATCTTCGTAACACATGAATAAGAGAATTGGCACTCAAAGAGTTTGTATTTTATTGTCTCGGTATAGCTTACATGCATTAAATATAAGTTGTCTTGATTGATTCACATTTGACATAACCTCTCCTTTATTAGCAACCTCTTATGAACAGCAAGTCAACTGATAAAGTTGTACTTAGGGATAGGTTTGAGCGCAACTGTCAGCAGAGATGGAGGCTCCCTTAGGATCAGGGGTATTAGTCATAAGTTTGCTACATCATACTAATACCTAAAAGCTCTTTCACTATTAAGTTTTTGTGAGTTACCTGTCACGACCCCAAAAATCAACATGTCGCGCCTATCACAGTACTAGGCAAGCCGACAACCGCAAATGACTACGCATTTTTAAAGGGAAAACAAGATGAAACATGTTTAAAAGTAATAACTCTTGTAAATAGTCGGTAAAAGATACTGCGACTCCAATACAACATTCCCAAAATCCGGATATCGCTGAGTACATGAGCTACTAAATATAAATATAGTCAAAGCTTCAGTGCTAAAAAAAAGACAAAAGAAGGAGACGAGGTTTGCGGATGTCAAGGTTGCTACCTCAAAAGTCTCCAAGCCTGAAGTACAAGAAGAAACAATTTACGGATTATTTAACTAGTAAGAAAATAAAAGAAGAACAACCAAGTCCTTCCTGCTATTTGAGAAAAATAAATTGGCCAAAAGAGGTATGGATCTGAGTTATGTACCACCTATAATGGTTGAGGATGAAATGATTGTTGAATTGATTCAAGAGGATATTGATAGTGAAATATCCAAAGGGAAATATGCGGTTATTGTGTATGTTATTGGTGGATCACCAACAATTGGGGCTATGAAAAGGTTTATAGCAGGGCAGGGGAGTTTTTTCTGTTAAACTCAAGGTATATTACCATAATGAAGGGTATTTTGTAGTGAATTTCTCAAGTTTAGAGGAAAGGAATATGGTGATGTACTCTGGGCCTCACATGCTTAACAACAGACCTGTAATAGTTAAGGAATGGACTGTTGATTTTGATTTTGATTATGAAGACTTCAAGACTATACCAATATGGGTGAAGTTCCAAAATCTACCTTCGAGCTGCTGGAGTGCAAGTGTACTGAGCAAAATTGGGAGTGGTATAGGCCAGCCCATATATGCTGATGCTTGCACTTCAAAACCTGAAAGAATTTTGTATGCAAGGATTTTGGTGGAGGTAGATGTCACTAAGGAGCTACCAAAGAGTATTAAAGTGAAGGATCCTAAGGGTAGTGTCACGCCCCAAAACCGAGGGACGAGACCGGTGCCTAACCGGATGAACCCAGTCAAGCGGACCTGGATTGCCTTTCCTACCCAACGTATTACCCCGTGTTCATAACGTACATTATTCCATATGAGTTAGCCAATTTGGATTAAAAATACACTTTATAACATAATTCCATTTTTCTCTTTTAGTTTCTTCAACAATAGATAATCCAAAATATACAAGTTACATACAACATTTCTGATTTGCGATCCACAATTACGAGTGAGTACGACTACCGTCCAAAATATACATATACATATACAACCCACATAGTGTCTACGGAGCCTCTAAGATTTCTTAGGAGTTTTACATAACTTGCCGGCAACAAGGCCCCGGCTATACCTTTACAACATAAGCAAAAGAGGATAGTATAATCCACACGCGGCCCCGAGAAGAAGAGGGGCTCACCAAAGCTGATGAAGAGATGAGGAGGAGGCACAACTAACGGCGGGCTGAGCTACCTGCTATGGAACCACCTACATCCATATAAAAGATGTAGCGCCCCCGGCAAAAGGGACGCTAGTACCGTGGAATAGTACTAGTCTTTATGAACAAACTTTACTCTAAGTACAATCAACGATTCACAGATAAAAGACAGTTAATGGAACCAACAAGTATTGCACAGAAACAGTAACAACCACACTCAAGAGTTTCACAGATTTTCATTTCAACACAACCACATTTCCACCCTTATTACCTCGTCCACGCTTATTACCTCGTCCACCCTTGTTACCTCTCCACCCTTATTACCTCGTGTTGCGGCTTGCAACCCTATCCCTCCAGACAATCACATTTCATCCTTGTTATAATCTGTTGCGGCGTGCAAACCGATCCCACCGGACAATCACATTTCATAACAACAATCACCAACAATTAAATCACACATGTCTTCATTACAAGGAACACAAGTTCATATCAACAATTCGCTATGTGGACTCAAGGCACAATGATTCTCACCAAGCAGTAATTCATGAACACGGTGTTTCCATAATCGTTCAACTCAATTTCATCAATTAACAATACCTTTTTTCATCACTTACCACGCACTATTTTTAGCCAGTAGATA
Organism: Nicotiana undulata; assembly: GCA_005239495.1. Taxonomy (NCBI): domain Eukaryota; kingdom Viridiplantae; phylum Streptophyta; class Magnoliopsida; order Solanales; family Solanaceae; genus Nicotiana; species Nicotiana undulata. The sequence goes on along the minus strand of MDKH01226141.1, from coordinate 35,836 downwards.
CATTCCCACACTTGGGCACATTAACATTCTTTCATTCATTAACACATACTTTCATATCGATACCCTCGAGCATTTAACGAGCTTTGCACATAATAAGATAGGAGCAACAAAGCACTTTTCACAATCTCAATTAGCATAGTAGTCAACAAGAAATTCAGGGAGTGAAGTCTTACGCCTCAACACATTTGGATAGTCAATTCACATATTCTCAAACAAGGTACACATACCGTATGCTCGGACACCAACAAGACTACAAAGGTTAAAGTTATCCATACATACCTGGAGATGAAATTCCCTTCTAATTCCTATTCCCAAATCACCGGACCGTCAAGCAATGTCAATCTAATTCATAATGTAACACATTCATCTTAGAATTGGGAATCATGAACACAATTCGAACTCGCTTAGGCATTTTATCGAATGCTATGTGACCCCTCAGATTACCAACCCCCTCTGTGTGAAGATTTACTCTAACCCACTTCCCTTTACTAGATTGTGACAATAAATGAACATGCATGCAAGGTTCTTCACTTTTATCTTCAAGAACCCATTTAGGGGAGTTCTACTATCAACCAAAAGTCTAAAAATTTAAGGGAAATAGGGTGGGGACTTACCTGTTAGAATGAAGAAGAAGATTACTCGAAATTCCCAGGCCTGAGTGATTTTGGAAAATCAAATTGATGAAGAATGAGCTTTCTCTCTCAAGAACCCTCTCTCCCCTCTCTCTATTTTGTTCAGCAAATCGTTAAAAGTGAAGGGGAGGGGTATTTTATTAAACAGGGGGTCGGGTTTTAAATTTAGAAAAAAGGAGCTCCGACATAGAAATGCGGTCAGAAATGCGATCGCATTCCTGCTATGCGGTCCGCATTCCTATCGCATAAATGGCCCTCAAATAGGCCAAAATTGGAAAACAATCTGCCTAGGTATGCGACCACTATGCGGTCCGCATACCTGTTATGCGATCGCATAACCTCCCTCGCAAAAACCATGAGGAAATAATGCGACAACTATGCGGTCCGCATACCCACAATGTGATCGCATTCTGGGCCGCATAGTTGTCCTCAATTTTGACAGAAGCCTGATCATGTATGCGACGGTTATGCGATCCGCATACACGTTATGTGATCGCATAGTGCGTCACATAACAACTCAATTCTAGAAAATTTTATTTTTCAAGTTTCGGGGTACTTTTTACTCAAAATAGGTCCGTTTTAAGAATTTCTACAATTATATCAACACAGAGACCTATTCGGGCATTATTTTAGACATAGAATTTTACGGGTCTTTACAGGTAGACTTATAGTGCAAGAAGTGTGGTATGATTGGAAGCCAAGCTATTGTGCAAAATGTATGCAGATAGGACATAACTGTCAACAACAGCAGCAGAACAAAGTAGTAATGGATAAGAAAATAGGACAACAACAGCAAAAAGCACCTACAAAACAAAGAATTGAATGGAAACCAATTAACACAGGATCAACAAGCCAAAGCCAACAACAACAGGTAGTGGAAGTAAGAGTTAATGAGCAGCAAAAAGAAAGTGACAAGATAGGAGCAAATAATGAATAGTGGCAACACGTTAAAAGCAAGTCGGCAGCTAAAGGGCAAAAAGTAGTTGTACCTGAGCATCAAGTACAAGTATTGAATGGTTTCATTATTTTAAGAGAGACAAGCCACGATCAAAATATGAAGAGAACTGATGAATGCAGTACAAGTAGAGGAGTGGTGGCAGTGGTGGTACAAAATAATAATCCAATAGCTTAATGTTAGTAACATGGAATGTCAGGGGTTTTAATAAAGTGTTCAAGCAAAAAGAGTTAAAGGTGTTTGTGAAGACAAATAAATTAGAGATTATAGCAATATATGAGCATAGAGTAAATGAAGCAAAAGCTGATAAGATCACTACAAATACATTACCTGGATGGAAATGGTGCCATAATGTATCAAATGCATGCAAAAGAAGAATTTGGGTGATTTGGAATCCAAATGTACTACATTTTACAATGATAGGAAGCTATGCACAGCTGATACATGGGGTTGTGAAGAGTATTGCAAGCAAGAATGAGTTTTATTTTTCTGCAGTATATGGATTACATACTGTACATGGTAGGAAAGCATTATGGGATATAGTAAGGACTGTAGAGAAACAAGTCAGGGATCCTTGGTTACTAATGGGAGACTTCAAATCAATCTTGGTAACTGAAGACAGAATGAAAGGTAGAGATGTGCAAGATAGTGAAACAAAAGATTTTAGAGAAGTAGTTGAGGATGTAATCTGGAAGAATTACCTATAGTAGGCAGATCATATACATGGACAAATATCCATGTATTCAGTAGAATTGATATAGTAAATGATAAATGGATGCTCAACATGCCTCCTAGACAAGTACATGTCATGAATCCCTTTTTGTCAGACCATTCCGCCTTAGGTATTGAGATAAGTGTGAACTGTGCTACTAAGAGAAGGCATTTCAAGTTTTATAACTGTATGGCAGATCATCCTGAGTTTGGGAAGATTGTGGAAACTAACTGGAAATGAAAAACAGGAACAATGGAATATATATGGCAGAATTTGAAGTGTGTAAGGGCAGCTCTGAAGTAGTTAAATAGTAAAGAGTTCATGAATGTTAATCAGAAAATAAATAGTATAAGTGAGGGCCTTCAAGAAGTACAAGAAAGAATGAGAGATCACAATGCACCATCAAGATTATTTGAAGAAGAGAAAGAGATGATATATCAACCGGAGAAATGGGATAAAATTAAAGAGTCCATCTACAAACAGAAGTCAAGAATACAGTGGCTACAGCTGGGGGATACCAATAATGCTTACTTCTTTAAAAGTATGAAAGGAAGGAAAGCTAATAATCAAATCACAAGGCTCACTGATAGTAAGGGTAAAATCTTAATAGATTATAAAGAGATTGAAGCTGAAGTGGTTGATTTCTACAAAAAGATGCTAGGATCCACATGTGGAAGTATTCTTGCTATACACCCTGGGTGGATAAGGAATGGACCAGTATTAAGTAGAAGACAACAACTGGAACTCATAGATCCTTTTAAAAAGGAGGATGTACTTGAAGCTCAAGAGTATAGATGATATGAAGGCATCTGAGGAGATGGATTTAGTGCTTGTTTTTTCAAGAGAACATGGAATATGAATGGAGATGAGATAACAAATGCAGTTTTGCAGTTCTTTAGCACTGGAGAATGTTCAATCCAATAAATTGCACAACAGTTACACTTATTCCCAAAGTGAAGAATCCAACTACAATTAAAGAATATAGACCAATCTTTTTTTGTACTACTCTATACAAAATCATATCCAAGATGTTGAAAAGTAGGATGCGGATGGTCATGAACACACTAGTGGATGAAAGCCAGGCAGCATTTGTACCTGGTAGAGGCTTGATGGACAACATATTGGTAAGCCATTAATTAATAAAAAGTTATGGTAGGAAAGGAGTCTCACCTAGATGCATGATCAAGATAGACATGTAAAAGGCATATGACTCACTTGAATCGGTGTATATGGAACAAGTGTTAGATGGATTGTGTTTTCCTAAAACATTTGTAAGTAGGATTATGGAGTGCATTAAAACAGTGTCATATTCTATTAATATCAATGGCAGTCCTACTGTTCCATTTGAAGCAAGAAGGGGTGTGAGACAGGGAGATCTTATGTTTCCATTGCTATTTGTTTTAGCAATGGAATACTTGACTAGAAGTTTAAATGACTTAAAGGAGCAGCCTAATTTCAACTACCACTCAAGGTGTGAAAAAATGAGAATTGTCCAACTCAGTTTTGCTGATGACCTACTACTTTTCTGCCGAGGAGATAGGGTGTCTGTGCAGTTACTATATGATTGTTTCAATAGCTTTTAACAAGCTTCAGGTTTAGTGGAAAATCAGAACAAAAGAAGCATATATTTTGGAGGTGTTCCAAGTGCAGTGCAGCAGGAGATTACTCAAATAACATGATTTAATACAGGTGACCTTCCTTTTCAATACTTAGGCATTTCCTTGAGCACAAAAAGGTTATCAAAAAGCCAATGTCAACCATTGTTGGACAAAATGTTGGGGAAAATTAAGTAGTGGGCAGTAAAGTTTCTAAGCTATACTGGAAGACTACAATTGATCAAAAGTGAACTTATTGCTATACAATCTTTTTGGTCACAAATTTTTTCTTTGCCAAAAAAGATCATTCAACTGGTTGAAGGCACTTGTAGGAAGTTCCTATGGATTGGAGATACTAGTTCGAGCAAGAAGGCTTTAGTGGCATGGGACAAGCTGTGTAGGCCTAAAACCAAAGGACGAATGAATGTCACAGACTTTAGTACATGAAATAGGGCAGCTTTACTGAAACATCTATGGAACTTGGGCAAGAAGAAGGACAAGTTATGGATCAAATGGGTGCATGCATTCTATATAAGAGGAAGGGAACCATGGGAAGTTGATGCAAAACAAGCTTCTTGGATTGTAAGGAAGATACTGCAAGCTGGGAAATACTTGAATGAAGCAGGTTTGGACACTGGAATGATAATGCAAACTGAATCGTTTTCCATTAGAGGAATATACAAGCAACTAAGAGGGGTATTTCAAAAGGTGAGCTGGAGTCGACTGCTATGCAATAACAGAAGCTGTCCAAAATGAAAATTTATTACGTATCTTACAATGCAGAGGAAATTGTATACAAAAGATCGCTTGTCTAAATGGGGGATGCAAGTAAGCCCAGAATGTCCACTATGTGAGCATGAGATGGAAAGTCACAATCATATTTTCTTTACTTGTTCTTTATAAGAAGATGTTTGGAGAAGAATACTAAAATGAATGGGTATCAGAAGAAGACCAGAAGGATGGGACGAGGAGATCAAATGGGCAATAGAATATGTGAAAAGGATCCAAAACCATGATGTACAGGTTGAGTATGACTGGAGCAGTGTATCATTTATGGCTGGAAAGAAATAGATTAATTTTTCAGAAGATTAAAATAAGTACTGAAGATATTTCTTGATAATTAATTAGAGATATACATTGTATAGGCCATAATCATAGTAGATTGAGGAATAATTTACAAGATTTCAACTATTATCCTTAGAGGAGTTTGTGAGGAAGTGATGTTACTAAGTTTGGGACTCCATGTCCCAACTTAGAATGATATACTTGTATATATTTACGTGGAAATAAAGTTTAATTACCAAAAAAAAAAAAAGAACAAGGATTTAGAGCGTCTAAATATAGTGATATAGATATGAAATTTTATGTTGCACATCTAACTAGTTTAGGGTAGAAAGATAATTGTCTGTTCATTTCTATGCTGTAAAAAAAGAAAAAGCAGAAGTTGAAAATATGATGATAGTGAATAGAAACAAGACATCAGAAAGTAGGATGATAGGTCAACATAGTCATCTTCTGTTGCATCATTTTCATTTCAATTAATTAATTTTTCTCAACCATCATTTTCATTTCAATATAGTCTCATAAGAAATTATATTATCAGTGATAGGTGGTCTGCCCCCGCCCTCTCATCTTTAACAAGTTTATATTATCAAGAAATGGAAGTAAGCATTACTTACATGGCAAGTTGCCAAAGTTAGATAAAAATCAAAGCTGCAATCACTAGGTTTATATACATTCGCAACCTACTGGATCTGAAAAAAGAAAAGAAAAAGAACCTCTAATTGCTTTATAAACATTTTCTTTTCTTATTCTGGTCACCCACCATATATAACGACATATAAGTTCTTTATCTAATTAGTTTCCAAAAATATTGGTTCACAGCATATAAGTTATTTAGCGTCTTAAAGATCATGAGACCTAGTTTAAGTTCAACGGCTAAATATATATATATATATATATATATATATATATATTCATAATTCGGAGTCCCAACCTCGGGATCATGATGTCGCCTAAGATCTACTTGCTAGGCAAGCCGACGTGAACAAAGAATTTATCAATTTTTAACAATTTATTAACAAGGGAAACAATATAAGTCTGTAGTATTGTGTAACAATACTAAATAGTGAGTCTACCCATACCCAGAAATTAGTGTCAGGAGTACATGAACATTTAGAGTGCTAAAAAATATGGTCTGAATAAAATATATTGTTTGAAACTCAGAAAAAACAGTAAAGATAGAAGGAAATGGGACTTCAGGGTTGAGAATGTTGTGCAGATGTACCTCCAGTCTCCGTCAACAACTAGATCCAAGCAAATCTACTAAACGCCGCTAGGACCAACTCCAGAACTTGCACAAAAAGTGCATAGTTTAGTATGAGTACAACCGGCCTTGTGTACTTTGTAAGTGGCACGCCTAATCTTCACAAAGTAGTGACCAAACTAAAGTGGGTCACTTACAACAACATGTACGTAGTAATAATAATAATAATAATAATAATAATAATAATAATAATAATAATAATAATAATAATAATAATAATAATAATAATAATAATAATAATAATAATAATAATAATAATAATAATAATAATAATAATAATAATAATAATAATAATAATAATAATAATAATAATAATAATAATAATAATAATAATAATAATAATAATAATAATAATAATAATAATAATAATAATAATAATAATAATAATAATAATAATAATAATAATAATAATAATAATAATAATAATAATAATAAGGAAGGAAAACAGAAAATGAAAGTAAGACAGTTAATTTATGAAAATGTAATGAACCGACCGGTCGTTCCGTGAGATTAGCCCCCGTTTTACCTGTTTTTGCTTTATTATGTGTTGTTCAACCCTTATTATGTTGTGTTGGGGCGGTTGGCTTGGGTTCGGAGTGATTGTAGAGAGAAATGAGACACTTAGTCTCTTAAGTTGGCCTTATGGTTAGAAAAGTCAACCGAGAGTTGACTTATAGGTAAATGACCTCAGAATGTTGATTTTATGGCTCAAATAGCTTCTTTAGGTAATTTGGGACTTATGAGTGTGCTCGGTATGTGGTTTGGATGTCCAGAGTAGAATTAGGCTTGAATTGGCAAAATTGAGTTTTTGTAAGTTTCTGGTCGGCGGTGAAAAATTAGCTATCGGGGTCGGAATGGAATTCCGGAAGTGGCAACAAGTTCATAGTATCATTTTGGATGTGTGTGTAAATTTTTAGGTCATTCGGACGTGTTTTGGTTAGTTTCGGCATCATTGGTGAATTTCGGAAGTTTGAAGGTCTTTAGGCTTGAATCACGGGTTGAATTGGTGTTTCGACATTATTTTGGGTGTTCCAAAGGTTCGACTAAATCCAGGTGGTCATTTATGACTTGGTTGTATTTTTGGTTGAGGTCTCGGAGGCCTCGGGATGATTTCGGATAGCCATCGGGAAGTCGAAAGTTGGAAAATGTAGCAAGAGTGCTGCAGGTTCTGTTTTGCTGGTGTGGCCGCACCTGCGGAAGGGGAGCCGCAGGTGCGATGCCGCAGGTGCGAGGGGCCTTGCGCAGGTGCGTAGATGGCCAGGCTGGTGAGAGGTCGCAGGTGCGGGTGATTAGTCGCACCTGTGGAGTCGCAGGTGCGGAGGATTTGTCGCAGTCGCGAGCGTTGGCCTTTTAAGTGAAACGCGCAGGTGTGGGTCCGCAGGTGCGAGTAAAGGACCGCATGTGCGGTCATCGCTGGGCAGAACATTAAAATATTACCCTTAGCGATTTTTGATTCATTCTTCCACCATTTTTACTCAGGTTCGAAGCTTTTTAAAGGGTTTTGAAGAGGAAATTCAAGGGTTCTCTTTGGAGGTAAGAGTTTTGGAGTTGAAACTCGTTTATATGTGATTTTTGGACTGATTAGGGGTGAAATTTATGGGAATTTAGTACCAAAATTAGGTAACTAGGGCTTACAGTTTAGAGACTTTGAATTGAGGAATTGACGGGTCATTTGTGGGCGGATTTTGATGTATTTTATATAGGTAGACTCGTGGAAGGATAAGGATTCTAGTTTTGTAATTTTTATCGAATTTCGAGACGTGGGCCCGAGGGTCGGGTTTGGCTAATTTCGGGATTTGTGCTTAATTTTGGTAATTTTCGAATAGGTTTCGTCTTCCTAGCATATTTTGATGTTATTAATCTGTTTTTGGTAGATTCGGAGCATTTGGGAGCCGATTCGAGAGGCAAGAGCATCGCAGAGTAGTTTCAGGCCGGTTTGAGGTAAGTAACGATTGTAAATCTAGACATGAGGGTATGAAACCCCGGGATTTGATATTGTTTTGATAAATGAGGTGACACGCATGCTAGGTGACGGGCGTGTGGGCGTGCACATATAGGGATTGTGACTCAGTCCGTCCCGTAGCGACTATTACGCCGCTTAATTGAATTGACATCATATGATATCCTCTATTTTAGAGATTTATACTATGTTTTGGGTTGTACGCCCTGTTTGGGGCCTTGTTCCATCTGTTTGGACCCTCAGGTGTATTTTTACTACTATCCTCACACTATTTTGATAGAAAATATGAACTCGGTCACGCTTTATACCTGTTCACTGTTTATTACTATTTTATCACCCAGTTTTAGAATAATGAAAGATAATTTCGGCTGAGTCCCTATGATTTGTGGTGAGTTGGGTTGAGTCCCCGCGATTTGTGATAAGTTGCCCGAGTGGCTTGTGAGGATGACTGAGTGAGGCCGAGATCCATACTTGTGAGGATAGTAAGGGATCGGGCTTCACGCCGCAGAACTATATACATATATATATGGATTGGGTTGCATGTCATAGCGAGATATATGGATCGAGTTGCATGCCGCAACGAGATATATATATTGGATCGGGCTACACGCCGCAACAATATAGGGCTTGGGCTATAGGAGACCCTCCAAGAGTCTATACACCCCCAGTGAGCACAGCCGATTATTATGGATCGGGTTGCACGCCGCAGCGGGCTACTATTATGGATCGGGTTTCACGCTACAACGAGATATTGGATCGGGCTGCACGTCGTAGCGGTTGTTATATGGTACATGTGGAGTGAGAGTGTTGAGTGAGTGACACTGTGCCCGGAGGGCTGATATTTTAATGAAACTACTGTTTTCACTTTTCTTTACACTGGGTCTCTTATATAAATGTTGAACTAATGTTTTATACGAGTTTAAACAGAAAAGCTGGAGTTTTTATGAAATATTCGAAATGTAGATTCCTGACTTGAGTTTAATCACTCATGTTGTTGCTTATTATATGGTTTTTCACATGATCTTTAAAAATACTCATCACTGCACTCAAGTCTTTAGTTATGGTTGTTACTTACTGAGTTGGCGTACTCACGTTACTCCCTGCATCTTGTGTGCAGATTCAAGTACCGGGGCAGAGCGATAGTTGAGCTACCCCATTTGGAGCATTGTTCGGAGATTTGTGACGTAGTTGCTCGGCGTCCGCAGCCTACTCTTTCTCCTTCCTAATCTGTCATTTCACTTTACTTCCTAGATTTGTTGTAGTAGAGAATTTGTATCAGACTGTATTACTTCTTATATTCTCATTACGGTTGACTCCAGCTGTTGGGGCTATGTTTAGACATTCTAATCATTTTTATTGTACTGAAATGCTTAAAAGTGGAAATTATTATGAAACATAGGATACTTTGTGTATTAAATGGGAACCTTATGGTATTTTCATTAAATTTGGTAGTACCACGATAGGCGCCATCACGGCCAGTTTAGATTTGGGGACATGACAGAAAATGAACCAAATCCTCACAATCAGAGAGCCTAGAATAACGTACCTCGAAAGTTCATATAAAAATGATGAAAACCAACACAATAACAACAACAAATACAATACACACAATCCGTTGCGACGCGCAGCCCTATCCCACCGTACAGACACAATCCTTATTTATTTCACCATAGCATCGTTTATCAATATAAAGAATCACGTATACAATTCGTTGCGGCGTGCAACACGATCCCACCATATCATCACCATCAATGTCATAATCCTCCCTTAACCATATTATCATTTATCAATATCATGTATTACATACACAACCATTGTGGCCCGTAACCCGATCCCACCATATCATTATTTATCAATATCATAATCCTTCCTTATTTTGCAATTTCAATTTATTATCCTTCAATTCCCATTGTGGCGTGCAACCCGATCCACAAACAATTTTAATAAACATAGACAATTCAATAATTCTATTTACAAGAATCTCTACAATCCAGGATTATAAGGCATTAAATGAATGACGAGCGCAAAACTAGCGTATAAACTTAGGCTCGCTAGTAGAATATAGTATAGAGAATATCGTATCCACAAGGATTGGACATAAATAGTATTTTCGTAGCTTCTAGTCTTATTGCTATTCAAGATGATCAACAATTTGGAGTTATGTGACTTAAAATTAAAATTAACTAACAATCTAACTATTGGCTAATGACAATTTCAACAAGTGTAAGCAAAAGATATCAATAGGAGAAATTAGGGGTTAATTGGATAGGTGCAAGATACTTGTTTGGGAATTAACTCTAGTTACTTCACTCTATGGTTCAAGTGGGTCTCTCAAATTCACTATATTATTAGTTTGAACGTTCAGTAGAAACTCCTCTCTCGATTAAGTCTCAACTTCACAATATAAACTAAGTTAAGCTCAGTGAAGATATGCAAGAATCTGTAGTGGGTTAATCTTTAGGAGAACCTCTTTCGATTATCCTCCTAACTAGGTCTAAGTATTAATTCAACTAGCCTCTTGCGATTACTAATAGGAATCAATGAATTCAACCAGCAAGATAATGCAAAACATCACAAGTTATGCCTCTTTCGATAACATAAACATGTGAATATGTATGCAATAATAAAAATACCCAAAACAATTCAATACACAAACACTAGAGTTAATATCCACAAGCAATTCTCAAAACACCAAATCCATCAATCCCTAAGTAAGAATTACTCCATAGATATGGAGAAATTCATCACAATTCATTTTAACCCAAAGGAAAACATAAAACATCCAAACCCTTGTCTTTAGTGAGGATGAATGGTGAAATCCTTACGCTCTTGCTTCTCCCTCTTCTCCTTAGCTTCCTTAGGTCTAAATTATGTCAAAAGTCCCGAAAATACCAGTTTTCCATGTATAAATACCAAGTAGTGTCGGGCTCAAATAAATATACCTTCTCCTACGCAAAATATGACACTTTTTCGGAGTTGGACGTGCGTACCCGCACACCTGGAAGTGTGCCCGTGCACTTTTCACACTGTTTAGTCCTATATGTGCGGTCAATGCGCGGCGTGAACACAATTCCAGATTAATTTCTTGGGCTTTTACTCAGACTACAAAGCTCCAAATCACTTGAATTCATTCCATAACATCTACATGGCTCGGAATTACTCCTACAAGTCATAAAATACACAAATAGTGTAAAATACTAGCGATTAAAGCTCAAACTCAACAAAATTGCAGTAACTTCGAATGCAATAATCGACTAAAACATGACATTATAGCCTACCATCAACGAACCACATAATAATCAAGGAAACACAACAAATATTACGAAAAAAATAAGACAAGTAATGCACGTGACAATTAAGGTGTCCAAGTAAATAGTTAAGGCAAGCAGCAAGTAATCACGTGGTCATGGATGGGACAAATAAATCAATACAAAAGTAATTATGACAATAAAAAATTACATCATAGAAGGCAATTAAAGCATGTAACAATTAGGGTGTGGAATGTGATAATTCATGAGGTACGAAAACAATTATTTTGATGGAATATATACACTCGTCACCTCGCATATACGAAATTTCACATGTAATTCACATAACATATAGCTCATGGGTTACGAATTTCCTCAAGTCAAGGTTAGACCCAATACTTACTTTGCTCTGCAATCAAATCAAAGCTCAACTCGAGTCTTTCCTCTAAAATTCGCCTCCAAACCAATCGAATCTAACCAAAATTGACTTAATATCATCAAACAATGCTTAGTAAATCAATTACAACAGATAAAGCAAAGATCTTTATAATTTTCCCAAAACGTTAACAAAAGTCAACTTGGGGCCCGTCCGATCAAAACCCGGGTCCAATGGTAGATTCCTACTACCCATGACTTCACGAGTTCATATATGTGATTAGTTTAAAAATTCGAGTCCAAATCGACTCTCAAAACTCAACTTCTTATTTTTCAAAAACTTGACAAGGTTTCAAAAAAATTCACTTTGATAAACATGATTTTGATGTTAAAATATAAGATTAATTGATACAATATGATTATAAATGGAATTTGGAATCACTCACCCGAAGTTTGTAGATAAACATCCCACTTCAAAATCTCCTCTTACCGATCCTAATGTTCCAAAATATGAAATGAGGATAAACATCGCGCCACTTAGTTTTTTGTCCAATCGTTAGTGTCGCAAATGCGAAGAAAACAAAGTAAAAGTGAAGCCCTCCCATTCTTGTTGTCATCGCAAATGTGAACGTTGGTCTTTCGCGAAAGAGATCAATACAATCGCAAAGATCACTGTCTACCCATACCACCTTTGCAAATGCGAAAATAGGGTTCTCAATTGTGACCCTATCAGACTATGTGATACATCTCAATTGTGACCTCCCACCTCGCATTTGCGAGGCCTGCAGTACCTGCTCACACCAACAACTCTAAAGTTGTCCAAAACACTTTGAAACGCTTTCGAAACGCATCCAAAACTCACCCGAGTTAGCGGGGCTTCATACCTAATAGCATAATAAGTCTAGAAACATCATATGAGCTCGCTCGCACGATCAAAACAATAAAATAAAATCTAGAACTACGAATCAAACATCAAAATATATGACATTTTTAATGAAACTTAAGTTCTTTTCAAATTTACAACCAGACACCCAAATCACGTCAAATCAACTCCGTTTTGCACCAAATTTTGCAGACTAGTCATAATAGTAAAATGAACCCATTCTGAGTTCCGGAACTGAAATCTGAACCCGTTAGCAATAAAGTCAACATATGATCAAATTTAGGAATTCTTTAAGCCTTCAAATTACTAGTTTTCAATAAATCACATTAAATCAACATAGAGACTTCCAAATTCGATTCTGGACATACACCTAAGTCCCAAATCGCGATATGGACCCACCTGTTTACCTTGAAAATGGTAATTATAATTAAATTTGATTTTGTCATTCTAAAAATATGTGATCTATTTTAATGCTAGTTGTTATGAAATAGATGCTAAGTGTGAGTGAGGAAAATGAGATAGATCTTAAGGGCAGTGGGCTGAGCAAACCGAGCAGTGGCGAGATCGGGGTCTCGAGGTCGAGCTAATGGGCTTGACTTGTGACGGTCGATGGAGAACTAACAGTATTGAGGTTCTTGAAAGTGGCTTTTTGTGATCAATGATGAATAATAAATGAAGAACAATCAGTGAGATACAATAAATGTAAGAAATAAATTAATAGAGAGACAATAGAGTATGTTTGAGTTAGAGAGCAGAGAATGTACTTGTTCTTTTTATTGAATATCATGTGTCTTACAAAATGACAAGGGTCCCCTTTATATAGGAGGGGGAATCCCAACATAGTACATATGTATTTGTTACAAAGATATGCAGCTGATACAACTATTTAATGTCACGGTACGGACTTGTACTATTCTTGCAGACCTGGTCAGCTCTAACCATGTGCCTTTTGGGAAATTTCCCGCTTCTCAATCATAGCCACCAATTTTGTTCTGCCCCGAGGGCAAGCATATGGAACCCTTGGGGTCGTACCTCAAAATGTGTCTCGAGCCTTCTAAAGTCGGGCTATGAAACGCCATTCTAATCATAAAATCAGACTCTCCGATTTTAGCCGTATACACCATCGGGACCATCAAAATATTGATCCGGATCCCTTTACAATATATTGACTGTAATCAACTCTAATTATTTTTGACAAAATTTCACATGTTCATCAAGGTTTCATATCAAAAATTTCCGAACAAGACACGGACTGCGCACGCAAATTGAGAAACACTAAACAAAGCTAGTTGAGGTCTGTAAACACAGAAATAAATGATAAAACTCAAAATGGTATATAGGATCATCACATTCTCCACCTCTAAAATAAACGTTCGTTCTCGAACGGACTTAGAAATGTACTTGAACTGGTGAAAAGATGTGGGTATCTACTCCGCATGTCAGGCCCGGACTCATACATGGCTTCCTCAATCGACTGACCTCTCCACTACACTCGAACTAAAGGATAATTCTTAGACCTCAACTTTCATACTTGTCAGACCAGAATGGCCATCGACACCTCCTCATAAGTAAAATCCTTGTCCAATTCGACGGACCTGAAATCTAACACATGGGACAGATCACCATGATACATCCGAAGCATGGAGACATGGAACACTAGATGAATAACTGATAATCTAGGTGGAAATGCAAATTTGTAGGGCACCTCTCCCCCTTTCATAAGAATCTCAAAGGGTTCGATATTCCTAGGGCTCAATTTGCCCTTCTTTCTGAACCTTATCACACCCTTCATGGGTGAAACCCAGAGAAATACCCTCTCTCCAACTATGAATGCAACATCGCGAACTCTCTGATGTTCATAACTCTTCTGCCTAAACTGAGCTGTGCGAAGTCAATCCTGAATCATCTTGACCTTTTCCAAGGCATCCTAAACCAAATCGGTACCCAACAATCGAGCTCTCCCACCTCAAACCAACCAATTGGCGAACGACACTGTCTCCCGTATAATGCCGCAAAGGTAGCCATCTGAATACTCGATTAGTAGTTGTTGTCTTAATCAAACTCTGCAAGCAGTAAGAATTGATCCCAAGAATCCCCGAAATCCATAACGCAAGCGCGAAACATATCCTCCTATATCTAAATGAAGCTCTCAGACTATCCATCTGTCTGGGGGTGAATACAACAACTCAACCCGTGTGCCTAACTCACGTTGTACGACCCTCCAAAAGTGCGATTTGAACTGCATACCCTGATCAAAAAAGATGAACACTGGAACATCGTGAAGACGAACGATCTCATAGATACAGATCTCAGCCAACCTCTCTAAAGCATAGGTAACTGCTACTGGAATGAAACATGCCAGCTTGGTCAACATGTCCACGATGACCCCTATCGCGTCGAATTTCTTCGATGTCGGTGGGAGCCCAACAACAACATCTATGGTAATACGCTCCCACTTCCACTCAGGAATCTCAAGCTTCTGAAGCAAACAGCTAGGACTATCATGCCCGTACGTTAATTGCTGACAATTAAGACACCGAGCAATATATGCAACTATATCCTTCTTCATTCTCTCCAACAATAATGTTGCATTAAATCCTGATACATCTTGGCCGCACCAGGATGAATGAAAAATCGCGAATTGTGGACCTCCTCAAGAATCAACTCGCAAAGCCCATCTACGCTAGGTACACAAATCCGACCCTGCATGCGGGACACCCCATCATCTTTGATAGCAACTTCTTGGCACCATCGTGCGACATTGTGTCTTTAACGACAAACAAGTGGGGGTCGTCATACTAATACTCTCTAATGCGCTCGTACAAAGAAGACCGAGAGACCGTGCAAGCTAGAACATGACTGGCTCCAAAACATCTAACCTCACGAATTGATTGTCCTATGACTGAACATCTGATGCTAGAGGTCTCTCACCAACCAAAATATACGCAAAGTTGTTGATACTCACAACCTTTCTACTCAAGGCATCGGCCACCACATTGGCCTTCCCGGGATGATACAAAATGGTGATACCATAGTCTTTCAATAACTCAAACCACCTCTTCTACCTCAAGTTGATATCCTTTTGCTTGAACAAATATTGTAGACTCCGATGATCCGTGAAAATCTCACATGACACGCCGTAGAGGTATGCCTCCAAATCTTCAGTGCGTGAAGAATGACTGCCAACTCTAGGTCATAAACATGGTAAATCTTTTCATGAAACTTTAACTGTTGTGACGCATATGCAATCACCTTGCCATCCTGTATTAATACTGCACTATGCCCAACACGCGAAGCATAACAATAAATCGTGTAGGATCCTGAACTTGTGGGCAACACCAGCACTAGCGTCGTAATCAAGGCAGTCTTGAGCTTTTGAAAGCTCAACTCACTCTCCTTTGACCACTTTAATGGAGCACCATTCTGGGTCAATATAGCTAATGGGGTTGCTATGGATGAAAACCCCTCCACAAACCGGCGATAATAACCTGCCAAACCCAGGAAACTCTGAATCTCAGTAGATGAAGTAGGTCTAGGCAAGTTCTGAACCGCCTCAATCTTCTTAGGATCCACTTTATGCCCTCGGCCGATTCAGCATACCCCAAAAAGGCGATTGAGTCTAACCAAAATTCACACTTTGAAAACTTGGCATATAATTTACTATCTCTCAGAGTCTAAAGTACAACTCAAAGATGCTCATGCTCCTCTCGACTACGGGATTAGCTCAATATATCATCAATGATACGATCACAAAAGAACCCAAATAGGGCTTAAATACCCCGTTCGTCAAATCCATAAATGCTGATGGGGCATTTGTCAACCCAAATGTCATCACTAGGAACTCATAATGCCCATACCGAGTCTGAAAAGTTGTCTTAGGGACATCCAATGCCCTAATCTTCATGTGATGGTAGCCAGACCTTTAATCGATCTTCGTAAACACTTTGGCACCTTGAAGTTGATTAAACAAGTCATCAATCCTTGGCAACAGGTACTTGTTCTTGATAGTGACTTTGTTCAATTGCTGATAGTCTAAACACATCCTCATCGAAGCATCCTTCTTCTTCACGAACAACACGGGCACACCCCAAGGCAAGACACTAGGTCTAATGAATCCCTTATCAAGCAAATCTTGCAACTGCTCCTTCAACTCTGATGGGGCCATATGATATGGTGGAATAAAAATGGGCAGAGTGCCCGGAGCCAAGTCAATAAAGAAGTCAATATCTCTGCCGGATGGCATCCACAGCAGATCTGCAGGAAACACCTCTGGAAACTCATACACAAAAGGTGTTGAATCCATGGTCCGCACTAGAATCACGAATATATGCTAAATAAGCTAAACATCCCTTCTTGACCATACCCGAGCCTTCACATAAAAAATAACCCTGGTAGTAGAATGACCAGGAGCCCCTCTCCACTCTAATCGAGGCAACCCCGACATGGCTAAGGTCACCATCTTGGTGTGACAATCTAATATAGCATGATAAGGTGACAGCCAATCCATGCCCAAAATAACATCAAAGTCTACCATATCAAGAAGTAGGAGATCTACACTAGTCTCAGGACTCCGAGTAGTAATCACACACGGTCTACAACTGTAGAATCTCCCGTCGGCGTGGACATATACATAGGAGCACTCAAAGAATCACAAGGCACAACCAGGTAAGAATCAAAATATGATGACACATAGGAATAAGTAGAGCCCGATCAAATAGAACTAAAGCATCTCTATGGCAGACTGGACCAATACCGATGATAACGGTGTCGCGCCCCATTCTGAGACAACTCCCTTCCTTTTGGGATGGGGTAAGGGATTTGAAGAGTCGCCACCTAACTTATTAAGGTGCGTTAGGGCACTTAGAGCAGTTAACTCATGAAACTAGTTTGCATTGCCAGAGATCGAGTAAGGGCTTGAAATTACCTTGAGGGGAAGGTGTTAGGCACCCCTCAAGCTCCAAAAAGGTGGGTCCCGGCCGAACTTTAATCCATATTTAGCACATAGTTCAACCAGGTTGATATTTGTTAAGACTAGATACTCATACCAATATTTAAAGTACTCACTAAAAGCAAGGACACTTGACTTAAACAGGCAGAATTATCCACATATTAATTACATGCTTGCAATATCTAGCAATGTTCAGAACATGGAACATACAACTGAATTAGACAGGGTTTCACATTATTGGAGATAACTTAGTTGAACAATATCACTACGTGGAATCATATAGTCATATAGAAAACAGAATCATGCTGAGGATTTGAAATAGACTAGCCACATAAAGCATATAGAACAGAATAGAATACTAGGGGTTAAGGCATACCAGTCGAGAAGAAAACAAATAGGAATGTAATAGTAGCTAAAATTCCGGAGAATCTGGCCTTGGCTTCTAGCCGGCCAACCAGTGCAGAAAGTAGAACAGTAGAAAAAAGAGAACTTAAGTTTTTTGAGAAACAGAAAGCTTGAGAGTTGTAAAGTTGTTCAGAAAGGGATGGTCAAGCGTGTAAGTGTTTTTTTAAAATCAGGGCAAGGGAAGGGTTTTCATAGCAAACGATAAAGTAAAACAAATAAGGTATAAAAATCAATTACACACAAATAAGGTCAGCATGAATCAATTAACATGACGGAATCAAATAAGTGTAATTAAAGGAAAATCTCACATGGAATCAATCAGCAGACAAGAATAAGGTTAAATAAGGTAAGAAATAAGTCTAGAAATCAATTATAAGTCATCCCTAATAATCAAAGCATATAAATCAGGCCAGTAAGGGAATAAAGGAAAGTAGCACAAATTAATAATCACACATTAGTCTAAATAAGGTAAGAACAGGTAAAAATCCAATAAGGAAATATCGTTATTAAAGGGAAGCACAATTTCAAACCTAATTTAGGTAAGTAAAATTAATTAACGCCTAATTTGAAAGAACTAAAGGCAAACGGGCAAAAGACAGTAGAATAAATAGTCAAATAGTCGAAACCCTAAGAAATACAAAGACATATAGATGGAGCTTAATTAAATCAAGTAAAAATCAGTCAAAATAGTAAATAAGAAACCAGAGACGAAAATATTTAAATAGTAGAACCTTTTTAGGCAAAAATCCATAAGAAATCGAAACCCTGGCTTTTAGAGTAAATGAATCGGTCAAAAATAATAGCAAAAACAGAAATTTTAAGGGAGAAATACGAGACAAACACAAAATGGCTTTAGCTCTAAAGATATCTAAACGGATTCAACTAGAAAATAGTTAGGTTCATGAAAATAGACAGAAGCGAATCAAATCTGGTTTGAACCGGAGATTTGAAACCCAAAAATACGAAAATACTTGTACTCACAGATATCGGAGTGAACATAGACAGAATAATTGACAAATGAGAGACTTTGAACCAGATTTGGTTCGAATCTTTTGAGATTCACATCAAGCAACATAGAAATCGTATAACCAGTAGAGAGGTGAGGTCGGATAATGCATGAAATCGAAGGAAACCCCCATGAATCAAGGGGGATTTGTGACAGCGGGGTTAGGGTTTGAGGGGGTGAGAGAGAAGAGAGGAGAGAAGGGATCCAGAGGCGGCAGGTTGGGGGAAATGAGGGTAGGATTAGGAGGTTTAGTATAATTAAAAAGGAAGGTGGATCCTGGACCGTTGATCTTTTGAGATCAACGACTAAGATTAATTTTGGCTGGGGCGGATTATGGACGGGTATGGGTAGTTGGGTCAGGATGATGGGTATTGGGTTATTGGTGTATTGGGCTAGATAGGGTATTGGGTTAATGGGTAGGTCCGAAAATTTAATTAAAAAGGGTTGTGTTTTAAATACCACTTAAATTAACAAAATAATTTAAAAAATATTAATAAATAATAAAAAATGCTATTTGTGTATGGAAATGATTTAAAATAGTTACTTAATATTATAAAAATATAAAAATCCATTTTCATGTAAAATAAAGTAATTATGCATACATGGGCTATTATTGCAAGGTTATTGCAATTATAACCTAAAGATGTAAATAAAATAATTAAAACTTAATATAAATATAAATGATAAAAAATTAAGCTATAAAATCATTTGTGATGCAATTAGTAATTATTTAGCTAATAAAATGATGGAATAAATTAATTAAAAATCCTTTAAAATTACAGAAAATTACGAAAAAAATACTAATTGATGTTCATGCACTATTTTAAAAGTATATATGTATTTTTTTGAAATATACATGGAAATAATTGGGTATCAACAGTTGTCCCTCTTTACCCGGGAAGGATGAAAGAGTTGTCGGGTAACGATATGATGGCCAATTTTGACCGAATAGAGTGATTTGAGAGATATAGGTCGCACTCTGGTTTCAGAGCTGCCTACATATCCCTGTTTTACAGAAATCAGGTCGTGTGTAGTTCTGGATCCATCTGTGGAATAACCCGATAGAGTTGTCACAAGGGCGGACACAAGGTTTCGAATAGGTGAAACGGTTATGGTGAGCGGTCAGGTTTGAAATAATTTGAACGAACTGGTGTGAGATTGCTCCCGATGGGATAACAGTTACTCACTGGGTCTCCTGTCCTGCAAATAAAAAGATGTAATGCAACCATATACGTATAAATTTGCATAAATTTAGACATGATGCAAATTCCCTTAAGACCATGAAAAATGTCTGACGATTGAGGATGGTGTCCCTAGACCATGACGTCCCGGGCCATAAGTTGTGCAGTAAGGGATTCGCAGGATATGAAACAATGTTCTCGCGCCATGAAGATGGTTCCTCCAAACCATGACGCCTTTGAATAATGACGTGCAAGATTAAGATATCCTCAGGCCATGGCATGAGGTCTTCCGGCTATGAGGATGGTGCCTTCAGATTATGACGCCTTCGTACAAGTTTGCTATATTTCAGCCCACGAGGTGCAGAGGCATGATGCTAGAAGAAACAACACAGGGCTTAGTCTAGTGTGAAGTCGAGGGCAGAGCTTAACCCGAGAGAAGAGAACAATACAAAAGAGATAGTGCTTAGTCTCGTGTGAGACTTGGGACAGTGCTTAGTCCCTTGCAAAGAGAAGGCAGTGCTTAGCCTTATGCAAATAGAGAGGCAGGGCTTAGCCTCATGCAAAATTCAGGACAGTGCTTAGTCCCATGCAAAGAGAAGGAAGTGCCAAGCCTTATGCAAATAAGGAGGCAGGGCTTAGCCTCATGCAAGATTCGGGACAGTGCTTAGTCTCATGCAAAGAGAAGGAAGTGCTTAGCCTTATGCAAGTAGGGAGGCACGGCTCAGCCTCATGCAAGGTTCGGGACAGTGCTTAGTCCCATGCAAAGAGAAGGCAGTACTTAGCCTTACGCAAGTAGGGAGGCAGGGCTTAGCCTCATGCAAGGTTCGGTACAATGCTTAGTCCCATGCAAAGAGAAGGCAGTGCTAAGCCTTATGCAAATAGGGAGGCAGGGCTTAGCCTTATGCAAATAGAGAGGCAGGGCTTTGCCACATGCAAGAGATGAGACAGAGCTTAGTCTCATGCAAAGAGAAGGCAGTGCTTAGCCTCATGCAAAGAGAAGGAAGTTCTTATCCTTATGCAAGTAGGGAGGCAGGGCTTAGCCTTATGCAAACAGAGAGGCAGGGCTTAGCCTCATGCAAGAGTTGAGAAAGTGCTTAGTCCCATACAAAGAGAAGGCAGTGCTTGGCCTTATGCAAATAGGGAGGCAGGGCTTAGCCTTATGCAAACAGAGAGGCAGGGCTTAGCCTCATGCAAGAGTTGAGAAAGTGCTTAGTCCCATACAAAGAGAAGGCAGTGCTTGGCCTTATGCAAATAGGGAGGCAGGGCTTAGCCTTATGCAAACAGAGAGGCAGGGCTTAGCCTCATGCAAGAGTTGAAAAAGTTCTTAGTCCCATGCAAAGAGAAGTCAGTGCTTAGACTTATGCAAATAGGGAGGCAGGGCTTAGCCTTATGGAAACAGAGAGGTAGGGCTTAGCCTCATCCAAGAGTTGAGACAGATCTTAGTCCCATGCAAAGAGAAGGCAGTGCTTAGTATCATGCAAAGAGAAGGCAATGCTTAGCCTTATACAAGTAGGGAGGCAGGGCTTAGCCTCATGCAAGGTTCGGGACATTGCTTAGTCCCATGCAAAGAGAAGGCAGTGCTTATCCTTATGCAAATTGGGAGGCAAGGCTTGCCTCATGCAAGAATTGAGACAGAGCTTAGTCCCATGCAAAGAGAATGCAATGATTAGCCTTATGCAAATAGGGAGGAAAGTCTTAGCCTCATGCAAGATTCGGGACAGTGCTTAGTCCCATGCAAAGAGAATGCAATGATTAGCCTTATGCAAATAGGGAGGAAAGTCTTAGCCTCATGCAAGATTCGGGACAGTGCTTAGTCCCATGCAAAGAGAAGGCAGGGCTTAGCCTTATGCAAATAGGGAGGAAGGGCTTAGCCTCATGCAAAATTCGGGAAAGTGCTTAGCCTCATGCAAAGAGAAGTTAGTGCTTAGCCTTATGCAAATAGGGAGGAAGTGCTTAGCCTCATGCAAGAATTGAGACAGAGCTTAGTCTCATGCAAAGAGAATGCAGTGCTTAGCCTTATGAAAATAGGGAGGCGGGGCTTAACCTCATCCAAGATTCGGGACATTGCTTAGTCCCATGCAAAGAGAAGGCAGTGTTCAGCCTTATGCAAATAAGGAGGCAGGGCTTAGCCTCATGCAAGATTCGGGAAAGTGCTTAGCCCCATGCAAGGAGAAGGCAGTGCTTAGCCTTATGCAAATAGGGAGGCAGGGCTTAGCCTCATGCAAGATTCTGGACAATGCTTAGCCCCATGCAAAGAGAAGAGTAAGAGTGCAGTATTCTTAGCTGACAATGTGTTTTAAGCATAGCAATTGTGTCGATTCGACGGTATTTGTCATGATGATATAGTCCTGCATCCAAAGAAAAGGTTGTGAGTTTTGTGGGGGAGGTTGGTTTGTGCCTTTGCTTTCTTGATTTGTCCTACTCTGTCTAAAGATCATGTTAAGGTTATTAGGGTAGCATTTGCTAAAGCAAAGTTTTTTTTCAAAAGCATGCGTGCATAATTTTCAAAGATATAGTAGTACATAGTTTTGAAATTAGTTAGATGAACCAGTAATGGTGACATAGCTAGAGACATTGCGACTTCTTTTGCCGTAGAATTTTGAGGTTCCTCTTCAAAATTGTTCCCCAGTTAACTAGATGACCTTTCTGACGGCTCAATATGTGGAGGTTAACTGAACTTGCTTCGGAATTTTGAGGGTCCTCCTCAAAATTCTACCTCAGTTTCTATTTGTGGTGGAAATAGGAATTTTATTTTTCCTACGGGTTCTGTAGCCTCTCGAAGATAAGTACAGGCGCCTATGTACCGATCTGCAAGACTCTACTAAACCTTCTGATGACTGGTGAGACCTACTTAACCTAGGTCTCTAATACCAACTTGTCACGACCCCAAAATACCCGGCCGTGATGGACCCTATGGTGAAATCAGGCAAGCCACACATTTCATTTGTTAAAAGTTATTTTCAGGAAAATCACCACATTTACAGCAAGAGTCTCGTTTTTATAAAGCATCTAAGATTTGAACATCATTAATAACATGAATAAAAGAAACCCGATCCCAGATGTAGTGTCACCGAGTCATGAGCTACTACAACGTAATAATTTCAAAATACAAACTAGACAACATAGTCTGAAATAATAAAAGCGTGGCAGAAAGACAGAGAAGGGGAAGACGAAGCTGCGATCGCCAACTGCTACCTCGACGACTCCGAAAGAAACTCTGACAGCCGTTTAGAAACCACTACCGGGTCCCGATGTACCTGGATTTGCACACGAGGTGCAGGGGGTAACGTGAGTACACCAACTCAGAAGTAACGAACCCAGACTATGGGCTGAGAGGTAGTGACGGACTAAACCTCAACAACTACAATAATCAGCGTACGAAAATTAGACATGTTCACAGTTTATCAGATAATGCAACAAAATATGCCAGATATGGTGAGTACCTCATGTATAAACCAATATACTCTACATGCAAATAAGAATATATAACTAGTGTGGAAATGCACAATGTGCTCACAACCGTCACACCGAAGTCCACTCAGTACTGTATATGGCTCTCAGGCCCAAGGAAGATCCATCTTGGAATATGCATAAACATCGGTGACCGTAGTCACTCAGTACTGAGGAAAAAGGCCAATCCATCCCCACGGAGAAGATACATCTCCGGAACACAACACTCGGATAAGATCCATGTCCAGGGACGATCCATCCCTCCTTATCATCAACTTCGGACAAGATCCATGTCCAGGGAAGTTCCATCCCTCAATATCATCAACTTTGGACAAGATCCATGTCTAGGGAAGATCCATCCCTCACTATCAATGCGCTCACTGGAAGTGTAAAGACTCCGGAGGGTCCCTATTTTCCCAAGCTCTATATCAAGCCAACGAAGGCATGATTAAAGTATCGATGCAGTGTGCAGTCCGACCTCATAAACGACCGCTCGAGTCTCAATAGTATCATCGTGGAGCCTTAATATACCAAATTTATCATGATTCCTAACATGTGCACATTATTCACATTGATAGAAGCACAAATATCTTCAGGGAATAATCACTAAATGGTGCCATGGGATGAACCAGGGCACAAATCTCATGGTGCACGCTCGCACGCCTATCACTTGGCATGTGCATCACCAATACTAATCACATAACAAGTAGTTCAGGGTTTCAAATCCTCAGAACAATGATTGGAAGCGTTACTTACCTCAAAACCTGCTAAAATGCTAGCCCTCAATGCATTTGCCTCTTGACTAGGTCTCCGAGTGCTCCAAATCTACCATAATCAGATTTATATCATCATTATATGCTAAGGAACGAAGCCCATTCGAAAATTATCAAAATTAAGCACAATTCCCGAAATTGGCCAAACCCAACCCTCAGGCCCACGTCTCGAAATTCTAAAAATCACAAAATCGGAATCCTTATCCTCCCACGAGTCTATACATACCAAGAACATCAAAATTAGACTCCAAATCATAAGCCCTCATTCCCCATCTTTTGGGTTTAAATCCCACTAATTTCAAGTTTGATTACTTAGAAATCAACATAGAATCGAGTATTGAGTTCAAAAATCTTACCTCCTAGTGTTTCCCTTCGATTCCCTCTTCAATCCCTCTCAAAAAGCTTCAAAACCATTCAACAATGGTGAAAAATGGGCTGAAAATCGCGAAGGAGGGGTTTAAATACTTCTGCCCAGGTCACTCTATGTGAACGCGGCCTAACTCTCGCGTTCGCGTAGGCTAAACAAGCCTGCCTCCAAATATACTCATCGCGAACGCGTCCTAGCTTCGTGAACATGAAGCTTTATCTACTGAGCCCCTTGCGAGCGCGACCCACTTATGCGAACACATAGACCAAACGGGGCCTGCCGTCCCCAGCTGCTGCTTCCTATCGCGAACGCGACTCACCTGGCGCGAACACGTAGAAAACTTTGCCAACCCTCTGCATTCGCATCGTTCCAAACGCGAATGCATAGAAAAACCTGCCCCTTCCCCCAAGAACCCTTCACGAATGCATCTCCACCAACGCGAACGCGGAGAAGAAAACTCTGCAACCAAAAACCAGCAAAAATCTGCCAACTCCCAAGTCCAAAATGTGATTTATTAACCACCCGAAACAAACCCGAGGCCGCTGGGACCTCAACCAAACATGCCAACACTTCCCATAAACTTATTCAAACTTTGTCGAGCCTTCGATACACTGTAAACCACGCCAAAACACCAAAATCACTTCGGATTCAAGCCTATGAACTTTGACATTTCTAAATTTTGCCAATGATACCGAAACCACCCAAAACACATCCGATTGACCTGAACGTTTGCACACATATCCAAAATGACACTACGAACCTGCTCCAACTTCCCGAATTCCATTCCGACCCCGATAGCCTATTTTCCACTGCCGACCAAAAATCGCCTGAAACTTAATTTCACCATTTCAAGCCTATTTCTACTACGGACATAAAAACCCGCTTTCCGAACACACTCCTAAGTCCCAAATCACCTAACGAAGCTATCAGAGCCATAAAATCAACATTCAGAGGTCGTTCGCCTAAAGGTGAACTCCCGGTTGACTTTTCCAACTATAATGCCAATTGAAGAGACTAAGTGTCTCATTTCGCACCACGACCACTCTGAAACCAAACCAACCGACCCAACACATTATAATTAGGTTAAATAACACATGAAGAAGCTGAAACAGAGGAAACGGGGAAAATTTCACGAAATGACCGACCGGGTCATTACATTCTCCCTCACTTAAACATACGTTCGTCCTCTAACGTGCCCAGAGTTGTTCCAAAAATCATCAAAATTGTCTTGAAACCTACAATGCACATACCCGGGGGTGATCTCACGTCACCCTATCCCATATAGGTCCAATAACACAACACAGTGGAAATTTCAAAATCCAACCTGACCCATAAACCTTAGAACAAAATTTCCACTTCTGAAATACTTTACAAGAACAAAACTCCACAACTATAAACTGAATAAGTCTGAACACGATGTATCAAGCCATATCTGTAACCCAAGATGTAATCACATAACATACCGCATGACTCAAACATTCATAGCGATAACTCCTAATCATAATAGCTGCTCAAAACAACCCAATACCGGTACATAATCTCTTATCAAGCAATGCCTCGCTCTAACACTTTCATATATCGTCGATGATGAAAGAAACATGTAGAAACTAGCAACCATTCGTCCGATCAGCCAATCATGGAGCTCCCCCTTTCCCCGTCAGGAACTATAGAAAATTTCTAAGCCAACTTCCGATATCATTTTTCCAACCATGTTCTAACCAACTCTAGTAGTATTCATTCTAGGCCCAATGACCTCTCCTGATCCAACATGACCCTTCTGATGACATGACACATCAATACAATCCAAAGCCATAACATGTGGAACTCGTGCACTCAGTAGAACCACTCCACGAACTCAAATCATAGAAAAGATTCACACGAGAGGACTATCCTGCCATTAACCATTACCATCACAACACCATGCTAAGATCCTGGCACACATCGTAAAAATCAAAATACACGAATCTGATACCATGAATCATACCTTCACATAACTCCGCTACAATGCGTGATCCCTTCCAAACGCTGGTCCACATGAAATACTTCAAGCCACCTTGCTCTAGATCAATAATCATGCATAATTCGGCATCAAGTACTCAAAGTGCATTGCTATAACCACGGGGGAATCAAACGATACCATGCCACAGAATCAGAAATAACATAACCAATACGTCTCAATCCCGCAATACCCAATTACTTACCTTACTCAAATCCGCTATAAAGCCCAAATAAATCCGCACCATATGTGCATATAACCAACAATCACCACTCCTCGCAACACCGAAGGGTAACTCATAGATCACTCCAGAATATGAATAAGCTCAATGACAATCAAATGGTACGTCCCTCAACAATTCCAACCCGATGCAGAACACACACCCATACTGGGCCTACCAATAACCCTAAATCAACTTTGGTCACCCAAAATAGATAGATAACTCTCTAAAGGTTCACAATGACTGAATCATGGCATTTACTAACATCTGACTAGCTTTGCTCGCATCCTCACAGTCCACAACCATAAAATAATCTTTTTATGAGAACTTTCAGTCTCGAAGTCCATGAAGCGCACCAATTACCACATCTGATCCCAAACTCCACCACTCGAATATATAACGCATCCCTAATACTCAATCATTCCATGAGGGATACCCCTATAACTCTTTCGTGTCACCAAGCAACCCTGAATATCATCAGTCGATCCAACCAGAGAGCGCCGCAATACCAATGAAGTAGCCTTAACTCCACACATTGTTCTTTCTGAAATGTATACCCTCATCAAGCCACCCAATAGTAATATCATCTACCTAGTCATCTAAAACTGCCAATGCTGCCTAAGAATTTTTGACCTTCCTTCCAGAACTGAACCGTGACCTCGCATATGCAAAATGTCAACTCTACACAACATACCGCATACGCCATGCCATCCTATGATAAATGTGAGAGCTTCATGATCCTTTCCGAGCCACAAGCAACTACGTACCCAACTAGCCAAGAACTTTCCATTTGATCCCATTTAAAAGTAAAATCACTATACATCACATGCACCTCAAGCCAGTAGAAAATATACATCTCTAACCGTGGTAGGAACCATCCAGAACTATTTGAATCCCATTTGTGCAACACCAAACCGTAGGACTGAATCCTCCTAACTCAACCAAGCTACGCAGGTCACCAAAACCCAAGATCATTTTCTAAGAAACACCTGTAAAACTCATTACCTCATAAACACCCCAAAGAACTAATCCTATCCCTTACCATGTCGATCCGACCTATTACCAAGTTGCCCTATTTATCCAAGTTCCTTCTGACTTACCTTCGAATTGATACTCCTCTTTGCCATAATATCACAATTCTAAACCTAGTCTCACCACATGAGACCCAAGCATAAGATCGTACCTCCTAAGGCTCGTAAGCCGCTGAATATTCTCTCATATATCCCTAAAAGTACCACACTCAAAATACTTACCCTGCAGAGACTTCCTGCGAATCTAAAGCCATTACCTTCACTTTCCTGATACTAATATGTAGAATCCATGATAATGTAGAAACATCACAAGTTTCAACACCCTCCAATGTGGACCTCAGTTTCTAGCCGAGTACATATCCTGAAGATTCCCAATTGTTACATCTAACCTTGAATCCATCGGAACCATTCTTGAGAGTCATCCACTCTATGTAAATCTCAATTACCTGATCAAGTAGACAGAATGACCTATCCCCATTTGCACACCAACATACTAGGAAGTAATCTACACACTTGAAACAACAACTAATTCAAACACTGCACCTACTACACCTTTTAAAATTACAACTCACTCATTCAATAAACCCATCTACCCATAAAGTACACTACAACCTGTATCAAAGAGTTTCCATTACCTGAGTCACTCCAGGCTCCAACTCTGCAGGTCATATCTGATTCACCAATATACTTCGAACCGAGACCAACACAACACATGATTGTGCAATCAACTTACCATTAGCAGGCTCCCCCACTAGGCTCAAGGCCATAGGTCAAGACAAAAAATAGCTCATAATGCCCATACGCTATCACTACCACCGTACCATGAGATTCAACTAAATCCTTCATAAGCTCGTATAAAATAAATCATCTAACATCTCGAATCATCTGCAAATCTCGCATACACCATTGTAATAGCCAATGCCAACTTCCACAAGCGACCTAACTCAAATTGCACATATATCAATTACTCATAAAAGAGGACTTGCTACAAAACCACCTAAGGATCACACTACCTCAGGACACCGCGCGTGAGATAGCCCCTTCTAAAAATCATAGCTATCACGCAATCACTTTATCCTTCTGCATCTAAACACAACCAACGTCTACCCTCAAGGCATCACAATACGCGGTATAAGAACCTGAAGCTGATGACAGAACTATCACCGGAGCTGTGGTCGAAGAAATCTTGAGCTTTGGGAAGCTCTATCCACACTCGTGTGACCACATGGATACTCTCGCTGGACAACACGTGTCACAAGAATGCTACTGAACTGAGCAAAAATTTACACTTAGAGAACTTTGCATAAAGCTTCTCTTCCCTCAATCTCTGCAATACGACTCACAAATGCTGAGCATGCTCCTCCTGGCTACGAAAATATACTAGGATGTCATCAATGAATACAATAATGAAGGAGTATAAATACAACTGGAATACATTGTTAATCAAATACATGAACACTACTGGGGCGTTGGTCAGCCCAAAGTACGTCACCAGGAACTCATAACACAACAGGAAGATTTCACTTCCCTCCACACTAACTACATGAGAGACCCTTCAATACACTCACAACTCGAGGCCATATTCCAACTCGGGACAGAAGTCAAACACTCAATAGTCCTTGCTACATATCCAGCCAATTATTTTTTTTGTCACCATCAAACAATCTGAACACATCTCACCATCGAATCACCCTCGGCAAATAGTCATCCAGCCACAAAATCCTACCAATAAGGACACAAACGAACATATAAGTCCCCAAACATGCGCTCACACAAACAAAATCCCGGCACTCAAGCCACAGACAAAATTCGGCCTCAAGTCCTCCAGACATCCCATTATCAACATGCTCAAATCACATCTCGCACCTCACCCGTGGAAGTCACAATCCGCCGATGCAAAGCTGATACCGAACGCTCACGTGCGCATTCGAATACATGAAAGGAGTTCAAAGAATTACGCTTTAGGTCGAATTAACGGATTCACACGACAAGAGTTCTAGAATGTGAGATTTTTCCTAAGGGTTGTGTAGCCTCTCAAAAATAAGTACAGACGTCTCCGTACCGATCCGCAAGACTCTACTAAACCTGCTCATGACTGGTGAGACCTACTTAACCTAAGGATCTGATACCAACTTGTCACGACCCCAAAACACTCGGTCGTGATGGCGCCTATCGTGAAATCAGGCAAGCCACACATTTCATATGTTAAAAGTTATTTTCAGGAAAATCACCATATTTACAGCAAGAGTCTCATTTTTATAAAGCATCTAAGATTTGAAAATCATTAATTACATAAATAAATGAAACCCGATCCCAGATCTAGTGTCACCGAGTCATGGGCTACTACAACATAAGAATGTCAAAATACAAACAAGACAACATAGTCTGAAATAATAAAAGTGCGAAAAGAAGATAGAGAAGAAAAAAATGAGGTTGCGATCGCCAACTGCTACCTCGAGGACTCTGAAAGAAACTCTAACAGCCGCTCAACAATCACTATCAGTCCCGATGTACTTGGATATGCACACGAGGTGCAGGGGATAACGTGAGTACACCAACTCGGAAGTAACGAACCCAAACTATGGGCTGAGAGGTTGTGACAGACTAAACCTCAACAATTATAATCATCAGCATACGAAAATTAGACATGTTCACAGTTTATCAGATAATGAAACAAAATATGCCAGATATGGCTAGTACCTCATGTATAACCCAATATACTCTACATGCCAATATGAATATAGAACTAGTGTGGAAATGCACAATGTGCTCACAACCCTGACACCGAAATCCACTCAGTACTGTATATGGCTCTCAGGCCTAGGGATGATCCATCCTGTAATATGCATAAACATTGGTGACTGTAGTCACTCAGTACTGAGGAAAAAGGCCAATCCAGCCCCACGGGGAAGATCCATCTCCGAAATACAATACTCAGACAAGATCCATGTCCAGGGACGATCCATCCCTTCATATCATCAACTTCGGACAAGACCCATGTCAAGGGAAGATCCGTCCCTCAATATCATCAACTTCGTACAAGATCCATGTCCAGGGAAGATCCATTCCTCAATATCAATGCGCTCACTAGGGGTGTAAAGACTCCGGAGGGGCCCTATTGACCCTAGCGTTGTATCAAGCCAACAAAGGCATGATTAAAGTATCGCTGCGGTGTGCATTCTGACCTCATAACTTTCTCAATGACTGGATCGGCCTCACTCATTCATTACTCTCTAGTCTCGCTCACATGGGATCACAGATGCGTGAATTAGCCCGAAACAATGATAAATATTTAAAATTTAACAATTACAGAGACTAAAGCATGAAATGATATGCTATGACAGGACTGAGTATATGAAATCAAATAAACACATAAGGAGACAACAATATACGACCACTCGGGTCTCAGCATTTTCGGCGTGAAACCTTAGCATTAAACTTAGCATGATTTCCAGCATGTTTGCATGTAAGTGACCGCTTGGGTTTCAACAGTATCGGCATGAAGCCTTAATATATAAAATTTATCATGATTCCTTACATGTTCACATTATTCACATTGATAGAAGCACATATATCATCAGGGAATAATCACTAAACGGTGTCATGGGATGAACCAGGGCACAAGTCTCACAGTGAACGCCCGCACGCCCGTCACTTGGCATGTGCGTCACCAATACTAATCACATAACAAGTAGTATGGGGTTTCGAACCCTCAGAACCATGTTTGGAAACGTTACTTACTTCAAAACTGGCTAAAATCCTATCCCTCGACGCCTTTGCCTCTAGACTCGGTCTCCGAGTGCTCCAAATATACCAAAATAAGATTTATATCATCATTATATGCCAAGGAACACAGCCAATTCGAAAATTATCAAAATTAAGCACATTTCCCGAAATTGGCCAAACCCGACCCCCGAGCCCACCTCTCGGAATTCGAAAAAATAAAAAAACTGTAATCATTATCCTCCTACGAGTCTATAAATACCAAGAACATCAAAATCAGACCTCAAATAGCCCCTCAAATCCCCACTCCAAGGTCTCCAAATCATAATATCTAATTCCTCAATTTTTGGGTTTAAATCCCACTAATTTCAGGTTTAAGTACTTAGAAATCAACATAGAATCGAGTATTGAGTTCAAAAATCTTACCCCCCAAGTGTTTCCCTTTGATTCCCTCTTCAATCCCTCTCAAAAAGCTTCAGTACCGTTCAACAATGGTGAAATATGTGCTGAAAATCGCGAAGGAGGGGTTTAAATACTTCTGCCCAGGTCACTCTATGTGAACGTGGCCTAATTCTCGCGTTCGCGTAGGCTAAACAAGCCTGCCTCTAAATATACTCATTGTGAACGCGTCCTAGATTCACGAACGTGAAGCTTTATCTACTGATCCCCTCGCGAATGCGACCCAATTATGCGAACGCATAGACCAAACGGGGCCTGGGGTCCAGCTGCTGCTTCCTATCGCGAACGCGACCCACCTGGTGCAAACGCGTAGAACACTTTGCAAACCCTCCGTGTTCGCATCATCCCAAATGCGAACGCATTGAACAACTTGCCCTTTTCCCCCAGTAACCCTTCGCGAATGAGGCTCCACCAACGCGAACGAGGAGAGGAAAACTCTCCAACCAAAAACCAGCAAAAATCTGCCAGCTCCCAAATCCAAAATTTGATCCGTTAACCACCTCAAACACACCCGAGGCCCCTGGGACCTCAACCTAACATGCCAACACCTCCCATAACCTTATTCGAACTTAGTCTAGCCTTAGAAACACTCAAAACCATGCCAAAACACCAAAATTACCTCGGATTCAAGCCTATGAACTTTGAGATTTTTAAATTTCGCCAATTATGCCGTAATCACCCAAAACACGTCCGATTGACCTGAAAGTTTGCACACATATCAAAAATGACACAACGAACCTGATCCAACTTCTAGAATTCCATTCCGACCCCGATATCCTATTTTCAACTGCCGTTCGGAAACCGCCAAAAACTCAATTTCGTCATTTCAAGCTATTTCTACGCCGGATATCAAAACCGCTTTCCGAACCCACTCCTAAGTCCCAAATCACCTAATGAAGCTATCCGAGACATAAAATCAACATTTCGAGTTCGTTTGCCTAAAGGTAAACTCCCGATTAACTTTTCCAACTATAAAGTCAATTTAAGAGACTAAGTGTCTCATCTCTCACCACGACCACTACGAACCCGAACCAACCGACCCAACACATCATAATTAGGTTAAATAAAACATGAAGAAGCTGAAACAATGGAAACGGGGAAAATCTCACAGAACGATCGGCTGAGTCGTTACAGTAAACTATGTAAGGACCTTACCAGTTGGGAGAGAATTTTCCTTTGGCTTCATCTTGATGCGGAAAGATCTTTTCCAGCACCAGCGACCCTGGTGCGAACTCTCTTGGCTTGACTCTTTTGTTAAAGGCTCTGGACATTCTGTTCTGATAAAGCTGACCGTGACATACTGCATTCATTCTCTTTCCGTATATGAGGGCTAGTTGCTCATAGTGACTCCTTGTCCATTCTGCGTCGCTGAGTTCGGCTTCTTGTATGATTCTCAAGGAAAGAATTTCTACTTCGGCGGGAATGACAGCTTTAGTACAATAAACCAACAGATAGGGAGTCGCCCTGGTTGATGTGCGGGCTATGGTATGGTATCCCAGTGTAAAGACCCGTAAAATATCTTGCTTAAAATAATGCCCGAATAAGTCCCCGAGTTGTTATCTCTGAGGAAATTCTTAAAACGAACCTTGATTTTTGTAAAAGTACCCCGGGAAATGGAAGAACATAATTTTTCCAGAAATTGGGTGTTATGCGATGCACTACGCGATCGCATAACGTGTATGCGGACCGCATAGTGGTCGCATACACGGGCAGATCGCTGCCCAACTGAAGGGGTGTTATGCGATGCATAATGCGATCGCATAACGTTTATGCGGACCGCATAGTGGTCGCATACCCGGGCAGAATGTTTTCAAAATTTGACCCACCTGGGGGCCATTCTGCGGTCCAATATGCGGACCGCATGTCAGGAATGCGATCGCATACATGACCGCATATTCGACACGGTCTTTTAATTTTCTAAATTTTTATACCCGACCCCAGTTTCATTTAACTCCTGCCCCCTTTAAGTTTAACAAGTTTTCTGAACAAAATAGAGAGAAGGAAAGGAGAGTTCTTGAGAAAGGAAGTGGTCCTTCCATCAAAGTGATTTTCAAGGTCTCTCAGGCCTGGTAATTCGAGTCATCTCCTTCTTCCCCATTCTAGCAGGTAAGGGTTCCCAACCCCTTTTTTTTCTTCAATTAATTTTCTGATTTTTTTAAACAAAGGGAGGGTTGGCCTGGATTGATTCTTAAAAATATTAGCTAAGACCTTACATGCATGTT
The DNA here is from genome assembly GCA_005239495.1 of Nicotiana undulata. Lineage (NCBI taxonomy): Eukaryota > Viridiplantae > Streptophyta > Magnoliopsida > Solanales > Solanaceae > Nicotiana > Nicotiana undulata. Next base: position 1,369 of record MDKH01226141.1, on the reverse strand, counting down.
TAATAATGGTGCTAATCTAGTAAGAGGGAGTGGGTTGGGGTAAACTTCACAAAGATAGGGTTGGTAATCTAATGGGTTCACATAGTGTTTGACAAAATGCTTGAGAGAGTCCGAATTGCATGCATGACTTCCAAATTCTGAGTTGAATATGTCTAATTGTGAAATAGATTGACGGTACTAGTCGGTTCGGTGATTGTGAGTTAATGTTGAAAAGGGAAACTCGACTCCAAGTATGTATGGCTAACTTTAATCTTAGTAAAATCACTTGTGGTGTTCGAGCATACGATACGTGTATTGTTATAAATATGTGCAACTGGTTGTCCGAATTATGTTTATGTGTGAAGTGTAATACTTGTCTGTCTTTATTTGACCACAACACTACCACGTTATGAAAAACGGTGCTAAAAGGATAATGAATCCAAGAGTATGAATGTATATGCTAAAGGCTGTGTAAAGAAGCTGTATTCTTATTGCTGAAATTTTCTGTGATTGAACTGTGATTTGTCATCGTTGGTGTGATTGTAATTGTCAGGTGGGATCGGGTTGCGCGCCGCAACAGGGGAGATAAGGGTGATATGTGAGAAGTGATAAGGGTGTGATTGTAATTGTCAGGTGGGATCGGGTTGCACGCCGCAACAGGGGAGATAAGGGTAATATGTGAGAAGTGATAAGGGTGTGATTGTAATTGTCAGGTAGGAACGGGTTGCGCGCCGCAACAATTGTCAGGTGGGATCGTGTTGCACGCCGCAACAGGGGAGATAAGGGTAATATGTGAGAAGTGATAAGGGTGTGATTGTAATTGTCAGGTGGGATCGGGTTGCGCGCCGCAACAATTGTCAGGTGGGATCGTGTTGCACGCCGCAACAGGAGAAATAAGGTTGAGATGTAAGGAGGTACAAGGATGGAACTGAAATTGTGATTTTGATGAAGTGAAAATTGTGGAACTTCCATTGTATATCTTTCTATGTCTTGTGCAGTAATTGTGTGACTCTCTGTCTGTCTCTTGCCTGTGCATTATTGAGTTTACTTAGAGTAAAGTTTGTTCATGCATACCAGTACAATTCAAATGTACTGACGTCCCTTTTGCCGGGGGCGCTACATTCTTGTGATGATTGTAGGTGGTTCTATAGCAGGTACTTCAGCACACCGACAGTAGTGCCTCCTCTTCGTCCTATCAGCTGTTTTGGTGAGCCCCTCTCCTCTCGGGGCCCAGTGTGGTTCATGCCACTTTTCCTCCCGGATTCTTATTTTAGTACTTTTGTAAGGTATAGCCGGAGCCTTGTTACCGGCAAGTATTGTATAACTTTGTCGTACTCCTAGAGGCTCCGTAGACAGGAATTGTGGGTTATGTACTTATGTATTTTGGGCA
>ML248499.1:1286-23364 GCA_005239495.1 Nicotiana undulata | reverse complement strand
ACTCATTTATGGGTGATTATAGACCATAATCCCAGCCTTTAATTCATGAAAAACAGTAGAAAACAAATAGGATTTTGGGGCATGAGATCATGAGACCTTCAAGGGACGATTTGAGGGGTCAAACGAACTCCGATTTTGGTTTTCTTTATATGTACGGAATCGTGAGAAGATGAAGAACACTTTTCTGTAAAAAAATTCTGAGTTTCGGGATGCAGGCCCTGGGGTCGGGTTTTGCCCGGTTTCTGATTTTTGAGTAAATTTGATATCTTTCGATTGGAAATTTTTCCTTAAGCATATATTGATGATAAAAATCTGAACTTGGTAGATTTGGAGCCTTTGGAAGTTGATTCGAGAGGCAAGCGCATTGCGGAATAATTCCGGGCTAGTTTTGAAGTAAGTAATGTCTTTAAATCATGTCCTGAGGGTATGCACCCTTTCACGGGTTTTGAAATAAAAAGGTGGAAACTTTGGAAACATCTTCCCTATTTAGGAAACTATTGAGTTGCTAAACCGACTTTTAAGCCTATGCTTAATTAGTACTATTTTATTATGATATGTTTTGGGCTGTAAGCCGTGTTTGGGGCCTAGTGCCGATCTGTTTACCCCTTGGGGGGACTGTTTTACTGTGTTTTTTCACTTGATATGTCGTGAATTACACTCAGTCTTTTCCTGATAAATTGTTTTGACACTTAGAGTATTTTGATACTATTAATTGAAGAAAATGAAACACTGTTTTGGGTCGAGAACCCGGTTTGTTTATGGCCTAAGGGCCAATTGAGAGTGTCTGACTGAGTGAGGCTTCAGGCCTATATTGTGAAGAGGCTTCCAGCCTTATGAGTGATGCGAGGAGGCTTCCAGGCCTTATGAGTGATGTGAGGAGGGTTCCAAGACATATGAGGGATGTGAGGAGGCTTCCAGGCATTTTGAGAGAGGTGAGAAGGCTCCCAGGCCTTATGTTATTATTGCGCTTGGGCTGTAGGAGCCCCCCCCCGGAGTCTGTAACACACCCCAGTGAGCACCGGTACCGATTGAGTGATGATGATTGCCCGCGGGGCCGATACTGAGTAATGATTGATACTGAGTGATGATCGATATTGAGTGATTGAGGGAACGCCTGAGGCCATTTGTTATGAGCAATGATTTTGGCCCGAGGGGCATATTTGTGATGTTTTACTAAACTTTCGAACTACCATTTACTTCAGTTTCAAACTGGGTTTTACTAAGGATTTTACTAAGATATACTGATATTGTACTTGTTTTTAAAGGATTTCTGGAAACTGATTTCGAATTTATTATTGGATGAATACTACGTGGTGACTTGGTGCTTTACTGGCTTTTGTGGAATTGTGTATCTGTTCTGTGTGTTTATATTACTCAGACTGTGATTTATTTTCATTATTACTGAGTTGGCGTATTCATATAGACTCCCTGTGCCTTTGTGCATAGATCCAGGTACTAGCTCGCAGCAGTAGCTGACGCAGGTTCGATAGCAGCATTTCACGGGATTTCGAGGTAGCTGTCCAGCGTCCACAGCTTCTCCATTTCCCTTCCTTATTTGGTCTTAGCATTCGATTCAGAGACTTATATTATAGTTTTTAGCAGAGTTAGATTTATTTATTCTTAGATGCTCATGACTATTGACTCCGGTTCTTGGGAGGTTGTTTAGAATATTATGGGGACGCTAAGACTTATTTATATAAATTTTTCTATGGTTGCTTGATTATTATTAATTGTGAAGTGTTATGATTGAACAAAAGCATAGTAAAGTGATGGTTGGCTAGCCTAGTTCCACGATAGGCGCCATCACGGCCTGTTAGGATTTAGGGTCGTGACAAGTTGGTATCAGAGATCTAGGTTGCATAAGACTCAACGGTCATGAGCAGTTTTAGTAGAGTCTTGCAGATCAGTACAGAGACGTCTGTACTTATCTTCGAGAGGCTGCAGAACCCTTAGGAAACATTCCACATTCTTGAATTCTTATCATGCGAATCCATTCATTCAGCCAAAAGCGTAACTCTTTGAATTCCTTTCATGTATTTGAATGCGCACGCGAGCGCTTGGTATCAATTGTGTGTCGTCGGCTTGTGACTTCCATGGGTGAGATGTGATTGTTAGCATGTTAATAATGGGCCAGTCGGAAGGACTTGAGGTCGGATTTTTTCTGTGGCTTGAGTGCTGAGATTTCGTTTGTGTGAGCACTCGTATTTGGGGACTTATATGTCCGTTAATGTCCTTACTGATGGAACTTTGTGACTAGATGACTATGTGGTGAGTGTGATTAACAGTTAGATGTATTCGGGTTGTTTAATTGTGACCAAAATGAATTGGAGGGAGATGTGGAAAGAACCATTGATTAATTGACTTCTGTATTGAGTTAGAATATGGCTTCGAGTTATGAGTATTGAAGGACCTCTTGTGTAGTTTAGTTGTGGAGTGAAGTGGGTTTTCCTGTTATGTTCTGAGTTCCTGTGATGTCTATTGGGTTGACCAATGCCCCAGCAGCGTTCATGTATTTGATTAGCGGTATATTCAAGCAGTAATTGCACTCCTTTGTTATTGTGTTCATAGATGGCATCCTGGCATACTCTCGTAGCCAAGGATAACATATTCAACATTTGATGATGGTATTACAAGGATGTAGGGAGGAGAAGCTTTGTGCAAAGTTCTCCAAGTGGGAAATTTTTGGCTTAGTTCAGTAGAATTCTTGGGACACGTGATGTCCAGTGAAGGTATCCAGGTGGTCAGACGAGTGTGAGTAAGCTTCCAGAAGCTTAAGATTCCTTGACCACAGCCCCAGTGTTAGTATTGCCATCAGCTTCAGGTTTTTATACCGCTTAATGGGATGTCTTGGGGGCAGGCAGTGGTTGTGTTCTAATGTAGGAAGGTATAATGATTGCGTGATAGCTATGATTTTCGAAAGTGTATAGGGAGATATCTTTTGAGGTTAAGGAGGCAAGGGTATTTCCTACGGGTTGTTTTGAGGTGTGTGACCCTTATGTTTATCAGTAGCAAGTTCTTTTCTACCAGTAGATGATGTTTGTTGTAATTTGAGTTTAGCTCGCTTGTGGGAGTTGGCATGATCATTACAATGGTGAATGCGAGATTTGCATACGGGTTGAGGGTTAGATGGCCTGGGTCATATGAGCGTATGAAGGATTTAGTTGAATCCCGCCACAGTATGGTGGCAGTGATAATGTGTGGGCATCGTGAGTTATTGTTTGTCTGGATCTTTGGCTTTGAGCTAAGTAGGGGAGTCCGCTAACGATAAGTTGACTACACGATTATGTGTTGTATTTGTTTTGGTTCGAGGTATGTTGGTGAATCAGTTATGACCCACAGAGGTGGAGTCTGGGAATGACTCGAGTGATGGAAATTCTTCAATACAGGTTGTAACGTACTTTACGGATAGTGGAATTCATTGAATGATGTAGTTGTAATAGTAAGTGTAGAGTGTGCAATGTATGAGTGTGCTTGTTACTTCAATGGTGTGGATTACTTTTCTAGTATGTGGATTGCAAGCGGGGTCAGGTCGTTCTGTTTACTTGGTTAGTGTAATTGAAATTGCGTAGAGCAAATGACGTTCGAGAATGGTTCAGATGGATTCAAGGTTATATGACGCGATTGAGGATCTTCAAGGTGTGAGAAGGGATAGAACTGAGATTTACGGGGAAGGTGTCAAGGCTTGTGGTGTATTTGCATTATCATGGATTCTATCCATCAGTATCAGGAAAGTGAAGGTAATGACTTTAAATTCGCAGGAAGTCTCTTTAAGGTAAGTATTTCTAATGTGGTTCTTTGGGGATATTTGAGAGAGTATTCAGCGGCTTATGAGACTCAGACGGTATATTTTTATGCTCGGGTTTCGTGCGGTGAGTGGGGATTGAGAATTGCGGTATTATGGCAAGAAGCAGTATCAATTCGAAGGTAAGTCAGGAGGAACTTGGATAGATAGGACAACTTGGTAGTAGGTCAGATCGGCATGATAAGGTATATGGTTAGTTCTTTAGGTGTTTATGAGGTACTGGGTTATTACAGGTATTTCTTAGCAATTCTCTTAGAATTTTATGGCATGCGTAGCTTGATTGAGTTAGAAGGATTCAGTCTTGGCGGTTTGGTGTTGTAGAAATGTGATTCGGGAGTTCTTGATGATTTCTACCACGGTTAGAGATGTATATTTTCTACAGGCGTGAGGGCCATGTGATGTATAGTGATTTTGCTTCTAAATGGGATAAATGGAAAGTTCTTGGCTAGTTGGGTACATAGTTGTTTGTGGCTAGGAAGGGATCATGAAGTTCTCATATTTATCATAGGATGCATGGCGTATGCAGTATTTTGTGTATAGTGGAGAGTAGCATATGTGACGTCACGGTTCAGTTTTGGAAGGAAGGTCAGAACTGGCGGTTTCTGATGATTAGGTAAAGGATACCACTATTAGTTGGCTGGATGAGAGTATACATTCATAAAGGACAATTTGCTTAAGGTAATGTGTTTGAGTAAGGGTGCATCATTGGTGTTACGGCGCTCTCTTGTTGGATCGACTGCCGATATTCAAGTTTGTTGGTGGCACAGAAGAATTATAGGAGTATCCCCGTGGAATGATTGAGTATTAGAGACGTGTTATATGTTTGAGTGGTGGAATTGGGATCAGATATGGCAATTGGTGCGCCTCATGGATTTTGAGACGGGGAGTTTTCATGAACATTGTAGTTGTGAACTACGAGGATGCGAGCAAAGCTAGTCAGGTGTTAGTATATGTCATGATTCAGTCGTTATGAACGTTCGGAGAGTTATCTACCTGTTGTGGGTGACCAGAGTTGACTTAGAGTTATTGGTAGGCCAGTATGGGTGTTGCAGGATTGAGACGTATTGGTTATGTTCTTTCTGGTTCAGGTGGCATGGCATCGTCCGATTTTCCCGTGGTTATGGCAATGCACTTTGAGTAATTGATGTCTAATTTCACATGGTTATTGATTTTGAGCAAGGTGGCTTGGAGTATGTCATGTGGTCCAGCGGTTGGATGGGATCACGCTTTGCAGCTCAGTTAGGTAGAGGTATGATCCTTGGTGTCGGATTTGTGCGATATTGCTTCACGATGTGTATCAGGCTTTTAGCATGATGTGGTAATGGCAAGAGAAATGGCAGGATAGTCCTCTCGTGTGAGTCTTCTCTATTTTATGAATTGAGCTCTTAGGATGTTGTTATTGAGTGCACGAGTTGCACAAGTATGGCTATGGATGATATTGATGTTGAGCGGGAGAATGGTTGCTGGTTTCTACGTGTTTCTTTCATCATCGGCACCATATGAAGGTGTTAAAGCAAGGCTTTGTTTGATAAGAGGTTATTTACCGGTGTTGGGTTGTTATGAGCAGCGATTGGGATTAGGAGTCATTGCTATGAGTGTTGAGTCATGCGGTATATTATGTGACTTCATCTTGTGTTGCGGATATGGCTTGATACAGTGTGTTCAGACTATTTCAGCTTATAGTTGTGGGATTAGAACTTGTAAATCATTCCATAGGTGGGAATTTAGTTCTAAGGTTTATGGGACAGGATCGGACTTCGAAATTTCAACTATGTTGTGCTATTAGACCTATATGGGGTAAGGTGGCATGGAATCACCTCCGAATATGTGCATGGTAGGTTACACAGCAATTTTGGTGGTGTTTGGAACAGTTCTTGGCACGTTCGAGGACAAACGTTTGTTTAAGAGGGGGAGAATGTAACGACCCGGTCCGTCGTTACATAAAAACCTGCAGTATAATTGTTGTTATTGACTTGATATAGATTGGTTATACTGTAATTGATGTATTAGAGTTGATAGGCTTGAAATTGAATGGTTGTAGTGAGAATTCAGTCAATTAGCCTCTTAAAATAGCCTTAAAAAGGGAAAAGTCAACTAAGAGTTGACTTATTAGTAAACGACCTCGAAATGCGGATTTTATGGTTCGAATAGCTTCGTTAGGTGATTTGGGACTTAGGAGTATGTTTAGAACAATTGTGTGATGTCCGGTGTAGAATTAGGCTTGAATTGGCGAAAGTTAGTTTTTGGTGATTTCCGGTCGGCAGTGGAAAATAGGCTATCGGGGGCGAAATGGAATTCCGACAAGTGAAACAGGTTCGTAATGTCATTTTGGACTTGTCCGCAAAATTTCAGGTCAATCGGAGTTGATTTGGATAATTTCGGCATCATTGGTGAATTTTAGAAATTTCAAAGTTCTTAGGCTTGAATCCGATGTAATTTTGGTGTTTTGATGTTAGTTTTGGTGTTTCGAGAGTGAAACTAAGTTTGAATGATGTTATGGGATGTGTTGGTATATTTGGTTGGGGTCCCGAGGGGCTCGGGATTGATTTCGGATGGTTAACGGGCACTTTTGGACTTAGGAGAAATGCTGGTTTTCTGGTGTTAGTGCAGCAGGAATTTGTTCACCGCGATCGCGAGGAATGGTCCGCGATCGTGTAAGGTTAAAGGAAGGCATGGAAAATTTGTACATCGCGATCGCGGAAGTGAGGGTGCGATCGCGTAAGGTGAGTGGCTTAAGCAGTGCGATCGCGTGGACTTGATCGCGATCGCGTAGGGTCAGTTAGGCGCGTGGGGAGTGAGGTCAAACGTTCTTCGCGATCGCGTGAGAATGGCTGCGATCACGTAGGTTGAAGCTCTATTGAACCGCGATCGCGTGAGCTGCGTTGCGATCATGGAGGTCTGGGGGATTGGTCAGTGCGATCGCAGGGCTAAGGCTGCGATCGCGGAGAGCAAATCACTGGGCAGTTAAATAATAAACCCTCCGCGACTTAAACCCTCTTTTACACCATTGTTGAGCGGAGGAAAGCTTTTTGGACGAATTTTGAAGGAGAAAATAAGTGGGTAGCACAGAGGTAAGTAATTTGATTATTAAAACTCATTTATGGGTGATTATAGACCATAATTTCAGCCTTTAATTCATGAAAAACAGTAGAAAAAAATAGGATTTTGGGGCATGAGATTACGAGACCTTCAAGGGACGATTTGAGGGTCAAACGAACTCCGATTTTGGTGTTCTTTATATGTACGGAATCGTGAGAAGATGAAGAACACTTTTCTGTACAAAATTTTGAGTTTCGGGATGCGGGCTCGGGTGTCAGGTTTTGCCCGGTTTCGGATTTTTGAGTAAATTTGATATCTTTCGATTGGAAGTTTTTCCTTAAGCATGTATTGATGATAAAAATCTGAACACTTTTATTATGATATGTTTTGGGCTGTAAGCCGTGTTTGGGGCCTAGTGCTGATCTGTTTACCCTTTGGGGGACTGTTTTAATGTGTTTCCTCACTTGATATGTTGTGAATTACACTCAGTATTTTCCTGATAAATTGTTTTGACACTCAGAGTATTTTGATACTATTAATTGAAGAAAATGAAACATCGCTTTGGGTCGAGAACCCGGTTTGTTTATGGCCTAAGGGCAAATTGAGAGTGTCTGACTGAGTGAGGCTTCAGGTCTATATTGTGAGGAGGCTTCCAGGCCTTATGAGTGATGTGAGGAGGCTTCCAGGGCTTATGAGTGATTTGAGGAGGCTTCCAAGCCTTATGAGAGATGTGAGGAGGCTTCCAGGCCTTGTGAGAGAAATGAGAAGGCTTCCAGGCCTTATGTTATTATTGCGCTTGGGCTGTAGGAGCCCCTACGGAGTCTGTAACACACCCCCAGTGAGCGCAAGGTACCGATTGAGTGATGATGATTGCCCGCGGGGCCGATACTGAGTGATGATTGATACTGAGTGATGATCGATATTGAGTGATTGAGGGAACGCCTGAGGGCAACTGTTATGAGCAATGATTTTGGCCCGAGGGGCAGATTTGTGATGTTTTACTAAACTTTCGAACTACGATTTACTTCAGTTTCAAACTGGGTTTTACTGAGGATTTTAATGAGATATACTGATATTGTACTTGTTTTCAAAGGATTTATGGAAACTGATTTCGAATTTATTATTGGATGAATACTACGTGGTGACTTGGTGATTTACTGGCTATTTTGGAATTGTGTATCTGTTCTATGTATTTATATTACTTAGACTGTGATTTATTTTCATTACTACTGAGTTGGCGTACTCATAAAGACTCCTTGTGCCTCTGTGAACAGATCCAGATACTAGCTCGCAGCAGTAGCTGACGCAGGTTCGATAGCAACATTTCACGGGATTTTGAGGTAGCTGTCCAGCGTCCACAGCTTCTCCATTTCCCTTCCTTATTTAGTCTTAGCATTCGATTCAGAGACTTATCTTATAGTTTTTAGCAGAGTTAGATTTATTTATTCTTAGATGCTTATGACTATTGACTCCGGTTCTTGGGAGGTTGTTTAGAATATTATGGGGACGCTAAGACTTATTTATATAAATTTTGCTATGGTTGCTTGATTATTATTAATTGTGAAGTGTTATGATTGAACAAAAGAGTAGTAAAGTGATGGTTGGCTAGCCTAGTTCCACGATAGGCGCCATCACGGCTTGTTAGGATTTGGGGTCGTGACAAGAAGTCAATACCCCTGTTGATTTATTTTCTAATTTCAGTTATGATCTCAATGCATTAATACACTTTCCCAACACTTCTGATCTACCTCCTCATATTAGGGGCCAAATCCAGCAAGAGTTTTTGGGGACCCTTGCTTTCAGACACAAAAAGGTTCAAAGAATCATTACACCATCACAATTGGCTTCCACCACTTCTCATGGACATGGTTATGATTGATAAAAATAAACTAAGGCGAGGATACCACTTTGTCCAAGTGAACGTCATGGAACATCATCACAATATCATGAGTAAGAAATAACAACAGCTCTTAACAGTCTGGCTTTCATTAATCTATTTGTTTTTATGTACAGGTAGTAAGGGTACACTCATAACATTGACAGGCCTCCAAGGTGTGGTATTAGCACCTTGGGTGCTCATTCTGTTGGAGGTCTTTTAATACTATAAAGAGTGGTGGTCTTTAGAGTTGTTACATACAACTATATTTCATTGCAGGCAATGGAAACAACACACAAACAAACACCAGCACAACACTCTAATATCAGTACACCCTCAGTAATATGTTGCAATAACCTTACTCCATTTCAACACTACTACGAACACACTAAGACCTACCCCCATTTTAGAGAGAACCAATTTCATTCCATAGCTAGCATCCCACATATCACACCCAATCCTAGAATCCACAAGAACATGGGAATATTGTAGCTTAGTCACAATCCAAGGACACAAGACAAAAAGACATATACCTTTGACTCCTTTTTCTTTTTAGAGTTAATTTTTCCTGGGGCATGCTCAACTACTTTACTCACTCTCAGTGTGTGGTAACAACAGTCCCTATGATCACCCCGCTGGAGTTCATCAAAGGTTACAAGCATGTTCATTTTTGGCTCATTGTGTAAATACAACACTATGTATTGACCAAAGAACAAAATAGGATACCATAGACTTGCTCCCAAACAATACCTCCTCTCTTCATTGTACTATCACAACTCACAAGAATTTGAGAGCAACTTACATGAAGGAAGGAAACATGTTGCAGATCACAGTTTGTAGAAACAAACACCTGGGAGCTAGAAACTTTCTTCTTCTCTTCTAGGAGAAAGACAAAAGGGACCCCTTATTTATAACTTGTTTGTTGAATTTTGTAGGTATAAAGGGTAGGCCTAGATTATTGGTGAATTCTCAATGTGTGGTATCATCACTTCATGTGCTCATTCTGTTAAAATTTCATCAATCATCCTGGGAATACCAAATTCAACATACCATTTTAGGTCACATAAGACATCCACACATGTTTGGCATGTCTGGGGGCTAAAATATATCTTCCCAATATGGTATAACAACAACCAAGCTCTAGTAAATTCTGCCAACTGAACAACCAACTAGACACAACTAGGGGTATGAACCTAGATATCCTATTTTTCTCTACTGGCAGGCACATTCACAGCTTATGGAACCATACAACATACATACAAGTTTCCAAACAATGAATAAACTGGACAGATCTAGGGGATCAAACCTAAATGATCAGTTTGTCAAGTTTACTATCATCCTCCAGGTGCAGAGAGGTACATACTTACAAGCACAAATATTGGATATGGAGTGCACTAACCTCCAGATGCCATCAGCTTCACCTGATTCAACCTTTCTCCCCTAGACGAAGACATCAATCATTCACCACCCAGTGTTGTAATGCACCGTCTTCACACAGGAAATACCACATTCCCAGAATCTTCTATCAGCTTCAAATAGAGACAACATGCCGCTCCAATACCAGGGTCCTTTTTACTACCTATCTTCAACTTAGTCATTGTTAAAACTATGTTGAAGACGGTCTCATTCATCGGATGGATGTACCTACATGTTATACGTAGGATCTATTATCTTTGGAAGGTCTTTCTCCAATTCTTGTGCATAGTTGACATAGGTTTACGTTGTATAGTTGACCTAGAATCACTTCACACTGTCTTTTCTTATCCAAATATCTATCAAATATGGATAGATAGATGAAAATTCACTATTGGTCTAATTTCACATAGTTTTATGGATCCTTTTGATTGTTATGTTTGGAAAATCAATTGGTGTTTCACCATAAGCTTGGAAGTAAGGTTCATGTTCCCATCCGTTGATATTATTTGCCTCATTTTTATGTATAAAAACGCTAGGCATAATGCCCAGTGGATTCTACTAAAAGGGAACTAGGTGAAAAATCGCTAAATTTATTCAAAATCAACAAATTCAATTAATAAATAGCTGTGTTAGAAACTATGTGCTCCTCGGGGGTGACGTTTAGAATATTACTATCATATACTCTCCAGTAGAGTTATCACACCCGTAACCATAATGATTTCTACGTTGTCGAGTAGTGATAACATCATTATAAAAAATTTCTGGGCCCTCATAGTTGAGGGATTACATATAACAAAATCCATGTTCCATGGGGTGGGAGTAAAATGATCATTGCTAACAATATATAACAACACCAAGCCATCATAATGACCACTACTCAAGTTTTTCTCCAGAACCGATTTCGTTAACAAAATAGGCCTTTTGGTACACTTGGGTTCTTCAAATCGATGGAGATAAATTTACCCAAGATCCCACTAGAATAAGCTTCATATTCCGTCTATGTTGGTGGTTTCACGAAATTCTAGATTGTCGATGGAGTCTTATAGGATGGGGATAATGACCTGTAACGACCCGGTCTGTTGTTACGTAAAACTTGCATTAGAATTTTTGTTATTGACTTGTTATAAATTAGTTATACTATATTTGATGTATTAGAGTTGATAGGCTTGAAATCAAATGGTTGTAGTGAGAGTTCAGTCAATTAGCCTTTTAAAATAGCCTTAAAATGGGAAAAAGTCAGCTGAGAGTTGAATTATTGGAAAACGACCCCGGAATGCGGATTTTATGGTTCTAATAGCTTTGTTAGGTGATTTGGGACTTAGGAGTATGTTTAGAATAATTTTGTGATATCCGGTGTAGTATTAGGCTTGAATTGGCAAAAGTTAGTTTTTGGCGATTCCCGGTCGGCAGTGGAAAATAGGCTATCGGGGTCGGAATGGAATTCCGACAGTTGGATCGGTTCGTAATGTCATTTTGGACTTGTCCGCAAAATTGCAGGTCAATCAGAGTTGTTTTGGATAGTTTTGGCGTCATTGGTGGATTTTAGAATTTTCGAAGTTCTTAGGCTTGAATCCGTTGCGAAATTGGTGTTTTGATGTTAGTTTTGGTGTTTTAAGGGTGCAACTAAGTTTGAATGATCATTTATGACGTGTTGGTATAATTGGTTGAGGTCCCAAGGGGCTCGGGATGGATTTCGGATGGATAACGGGAAGTTCGGAATTGGGAACTTGCAGCAAACAGCTGCTGATGCTTTTCTTTTGTGATTTCCGCACCTGCGGATGTTTGATCGCAGGTGCGGGGCCGAAGGAGCGGCAAAATGCACGCAGATGCGAAGTTGGGTGAGATGAGGGAATTTCGCAGGTGCGAGGTATTTTCCGCACCTGCGAAGCCGCGGATGCGGAAGGACAAGCGCAGGTGCGGAGGCCGGGTTTTGGGGATTCTCCGCAGGTGCGGACCTGGGACCGCAGGTGCGGGTCCGCAGGTGCGCTAAAGTGGCCGCAGGCCTGGAACCACTGTTAGAATTATAAAATAAACCCTCCGCGACTTAAACCTTATTTTTACACCATTATTGTACGGAAAATAGCTCTTGGGGCGATTTTGAAGAGGGAAATTCTTGTTCTTCATAGAGGTAAGTGTTCTAGTCATTAAAACTCGATTTTGGGTGATTATAGTGCATAAAACCAGTGTATATTCATGGAAAAACAGTAGAAAAATTGGGTTTTGGGGCTTGAGATTATGAGACCTTTAGGGGTCGATTTGAAGGGTCAAACGAACTCCGATTTTGGTGTTCTTTATATGTACCGAATCGTGAGAGGACAAAGAACGCCTTTGTATAAAAATTTCTGAGTTTCGAAATGCGAGACCGGGGGTCGGGTTTTGACCGGTTTCGGATTTTTAAGCTAAATTTGATATATTTTAATTGGAATTCGTTTCTTAAGCACATATTGATGATAAAGATATAAACTTGATAGATTTGGAGCCTTCGGAGGTTGATTCGAGAGGAAAGCGCATTGAGGAATAGTTCCAAGCTAGTTTTGAGGTAAGTAATGTCTTTAAATCCTGTCCTGAGGGTATGAAACCCCGGACTATGCACCCTTTCACGGGTTTTGAAATGCAAAGGTTGAAACTTTGGAGATATATTCCTTACTTAGGAGTCTATTGAGTTTCGAAACGGCTTTTTAAGCTTATTTCCAATAGTACTATATATACTTGATATGATTTGGGCTGCAAGCCATGTTTGGGGCCTAGTGCCGATCTGTTTACCCCTTGGGGGATGTTTTTACTATTTTCCTCACTGATATGTTATGATTTTTCACTCAGTCTTTTCTGTGAAATTGTTTTGACACTCAGAGTACTTTGATACTACTTCTTGAAAATGAAACACTCTTTTTTGGTCGGAACCCGGTATAATTGTGGCCTGAAGGGCAAATTGAGAGTGTTTGACTGAGTGAGGCTACTGGCCTATATTTTGAGGATGTTATGATATGAGTGAGGCTGCTGGCCTATATTGTGAGGATGATATGATATGAGTGAGGCTGCGGGACTATATTGTGTGTGATTTATGCCATGCTGTGGCTTATTATAGCGCTTGGGCTTTAGGAGCCCCTCCGGAGTCTGTAACACACCCTCAGTGAGCGCCGATACCAATTGAGTGATGCCCGCGGGGCTTATGAAGAGTGATGGTGAGGTTGCCTGATGGGCAGAGTGATTGTGAGGTTGCTTGGTGGGCAGAGTGCTTGTGAGGTTGCCTGATGGGCAGAGTGATTGTGTGGTTGCTTGATGGGCAGGGTGATTGTGAGGTTGCCTGATGGGCTAATTGTAATGACCTGGCCGGTCGTTTTGAGAGTTAGCACCACGATTCCCTGATAACTATTCCTCCCATGTCTTATTAGGTTAAGGGAACGAGTCAGAGCGTTGAGTGATGAAAATTGGAGTGTTTTTGGACATATAGTCCTTTAAGGTGAGCTTTAACCTTAGAAATTAGACCGTAGCGGGAGCTGTGTGAAGACGGATCTAGGATGGGAATCCGTTGACTCCGTTAGCTCTGTGGGGTGATTTCGGGATTGGGAGCGTGTTCGGATTGTGTTTTCGAGGTCGGATGTAGATTTAGGCTTGAATTGGCGAAAGTTAGAATTTCGGCGATTTCGGCCGATAGGTGGGATTTTGATATCAGACTCGGAATGGAATTCCGAAAGCGACAGCAGGTCCGGAATGTCATTTATGACATGTGTGATAAATTTGAGGTCATTCGGACGAGTTTAGACGTGTTTTGGCGTCGAGGGTGAATTCTTGAAAAATTCCTAAGTTCTTAGGCTTGAATCTAGTCATTCTTGAGTGTTTTGATGTTATGGGACGTGTTTTTAAGGCCCGACCAAGTTTGAATAGGGTATTGGGGTCAGTTGGTGGTTTTGGTTGAGGTCCCGGGGGCCTCAGTGTTGTTTTGGACGCTCAATGGAAGAATTTTGGACTTGGTAAGTTGCTGAATTGGGCAACCTTCTGGTGTTTTCGCACCTGCGAAGGATTTCCCGCAGGTGCGGTATAGAGGTCGGAGGTGCGAAGTTGGTTAGGCTGGGCAGTGTCCGCAGGTGCGACCTGGGTCCCGCAGGTGCGGAACCGCAGGTGCGACCAATGGACCGCAGGTGCGACCCCAGGAGATTTAATGAAATTCCGCACTTGCGCTGCCTTTTCCGCAGGTGTGGTGAAAGGGACCGCATGTGCGAAAATCCTTGTTCTTATTCCAAAAATCCGAGGGTTATGTTATTTCACCATTTTGAGTTGTGGGAGCTCGGGAGAGGCAATTTTTTAGGGACTTTTCACTTGGGTGTTCAAGGTAAGTGACTTCTAAACACCATAGGTTAATTTTCATGTTCCTAATCTTAAATTCCACCCTTAAATTCGAGATTTTGAGTTGAAATTTTGGGGAAAATTGGAAGAAACTTCCTAGACCGATTTTGGGGTTTTGATTGAGTATTTGACCTCCGAATTGAGAGATTTTCATATGGTTAGACTCGTGAGTGAATAAGGGTGCAGAAAATATAAATTTTACCCGATTCCGAGACGTGGGCCCGAGGGGCGTTTTGGTCAAATTTTCTAATTTCGCGTTTTAGTTCTGAAATAATTAGTTATTTTGATTTGTTGAATTTATATTTACATTATATCATCGAATTGAATAGATTTGGGCCACCCGGAGTTAGATACTCGTGGTAAGAGCGTGATTATTGGTTGAATTGCACAGTCGAGGTAAGTGGCTTGCCTAACTCTGTGTTGGGGAATTTCCCTTAGGCATTTTTAACTGATTTTTGCTATAAAACCCCGTGTACGTGAGGTGACGGACGCGTGCACGGGACATTTTCACAGAAGTTCCATATTTCTTTCTACAAAATGCCTCATTTTCAATTCTATTATTACTGTTATCGGTTGAACTGCAAAGTAACTTAAGATTTTACCCTGGTAAATTGATTTCTAACTTGTTTTGCAAGCGTTACTATTATTTGAAACTGATTTAAGGATTTTACTCCGAAATTTCTAATGGATTTTCTTAAAACCTTTATACTACCCTATTTTGAGATTTACCTTATATTACGTACATACATAGGGATTGCGGGCATAGACCTGAGCCTTTCCCTCATACTGCATTGCATACATAGGGATTGCGGGCATAGACCTGAGCCTTTCCCTCATACTGCACTGCATACATAGGGATTGCGGCAGAGACCTGAGCCTTTCCCTCATACTGCATTGCATACATAGGGATTGCGGGCATAGACCTGAGCATTCCCCTCATATGGTTTTGCACTGTGCCTTTCCTTCTTATTGAGCTTTATATATATTGCGTTGATCTGAGCATTTAACTATAACTTTTCTTGCTAGTCTTTACTTAGAATTTCTGCTAATTATTACCTGTTTTACTTACTTGTTCGTTATACCTGTTATTTTGCAAACCTCAGTAGGGCCTCAACCTGACCTCGTCACTACTTGATTGGGGTTAGGCTTGGCACTTACTGAGTACCAAATCCAGGTCCCAGTACACAGTATCACCGCTAGCCAGCAGCCATTGCCAGGAGACTTGAGGTATAATCTGCAGCGTACGCAGATCTCTGAGTCCCCTTCCTATCTTAGCGTAGTTAGCTCTTGTAGATGAGCCTATACTATCATTTTTTTCCACTTGTACATATTGAGACGTAGAGTCAGCTTGTGATGTATTTATGATATTCTGGGTCTTGGGTATAGCAAACTGTAACGCCAAGCGGCGTAGAGTATTAATATGGCTTTAGTTCATTTTATTACTGCCTTCGCTTGTTATCTTAAATTCTTGTTGAACAAATAAGCTTACCTAGTCGTCTAGACTAGGTGCCGTCACGAGACCCAGTCAGAGGGAGAATTGGGTCGTGACACTAATACTGAAAGATATTGTGATGAGAAATGATTATGGCCCGAAGGGCAGTTTTATGAAGATTTTTACTGAGTTTTCAAACTATGAATTACTTCGTTTTCAAACTGGCCTTTACTGAGAACTCTACTGAGATATAGTGATATTACACATGTTTTCAAAGGTTTTCTGGAAACTGATTTCGAACTTATTATTTCATGAATACTATATGGTTACTTGGTGTTTTACTGGTTTGTGGAATTGTGTATCTGTTCTGTGTGTTTATATTACTCAGAATGTGATTTATTTACATTACTACTGAGTTGGTGTACTCATAAAGACTCCTTGTGCCTCTATGCACAGATCCAGGTACTAGCTCGCAGCAGTAGCTGACGCAGGTTCGATAGCAGCATTTCACGAGATTTCGAGGTAGCTGTCCAGCGTCCACAACTTCTCCATTTCCCTTCCTTATTTAGTCTTAGCATTTGATTCAGAGACATATATTTTAGTTTTAGCAGAGTTAGATTTATTTATTCTTAGATGCTCATGACTATTGACTCCAGTTCTTGGGAGGTTGGTTAGACTATCATTGGGACGTTAAGACTTAATTATATTAATTGATGTTATGGTTGCATGTTTATTATTTAACTGTGAATTGTTATAATTGAACAAAAGCGTAGTAATGTGATGGTTGGCTAGCCTAGTTCCACGATAGGCGCCATCACGGCCTGTTAGGATTTGGGGTCGTGACAAGTTGGTATCAGAGCACTAGGTTACATAGGACTCAACGGTCATGAGCAGGTTTAGTAGAGTCTTGCGTACGGAGACGTCTGTACTTATCTTTGAGAGGCTGCATAACCCTTAGGAAACATCCCACATTCTTGAATTCTTGTCGTGCGAATCCATTTTGTTCATCCAAAGCGTAACTCTTTGAATTCCCTTCATGTATTTGAATGCGCACGTGAGCACTTGGTATCAGTTGTGTGTCGGCGTCTTGTGACTTCCATGGGTGAGATGTGATTTTTAACATGTTAATAATGGGCCAGTCGGAAGTACTTGAGGCCGGATTTTGTCTGTGGCTTGAGTGTTGAGATTTCATTTGGGTGAGCACATGTGTTGGGAGACTTATATGTCCATTTGTGTCCTTATTAATGGAACTTTGTGACTAGATGACTACATGGTGAGTGTGATCGGATAGTTAGATGTATTCAGGTTGTTTGATTGTGACCAAATGAATTGGCGGGAGATGTGGCAAGAACCATTGATTAATTGACTTCTGTATTGAGTTAGAATATGGCTTCGAGTTATGAGTATTAAAGGACCTCTCGTGTAGTTTAGTTGTGGAGTGAAGTGGGTTTTCCTGTTATGTTCTGAGTTCCTGTGATGTCTTTTGAGCTGACCAATGCTCCTGTAGCATTCATGTATTTGATTAGCGGTGTATTCAGGCAGTGATTGCACACTTATTGTATTTATGGATTGCATCCTATCGTACTCTCGTAGCCAGGGATAGCATACTCAACATTCGATGATGGTATTACAAAGATATAGGGAGGAGAAGCGTTGTACGAAGTTCTCCAAGTGTGAATTGTTGGCTCAGTTCAGTAGCATTCTTGGGACACGTGGTTTCCAGTGAAGGTGCCTATGTGGTCAGACAAGTGTGAGTAGAGCTTCCAGAAGCTCAAGATTTCCTTGACCATAACTCCAGTGTTAGTATTTCCATCAGCTTCAGGTTCTTATACATCTTATGGGATGTCTCGAGGGCAGGCAGTGGTTGTGTTTTAATGTAGGAAGGTACAATGATTGCGTGATAGCTATTATTTTCGGAAGTGTATAGGGAAATATCATTTTGAGGTTAAGAAAGCAAGGTATCTCCTATGGGTTGTCCTGAGGTGTATGACCCTTATGTTGATCTGTAGTAAGTTCTCCCTATCGGTAAATGATGTATTTTGTAATCTGAGTCTAGATCGCTTGTGGGAGTTGGCATGACCATTACAATGGTGGATGCGAGACTTGCATTTGATTTGAGTGTTAGATGGTTTGGGTCATATAAGCTTAGGGAGGATTTAGTTGAACCTCACCACAGTATGGTGGCGGTGATAATGTGTGGGCATCGTAAGTTATTGTTTGTCTTGATCCTTGGCTTTGAGCCAAGTGGGGGAGTCTGTTAATGATAAGTTGATTACACGATTATGTGTTGTACTGGTTTTGGTGCGAGGTATATTGGTGAATCAGTTATGACCTACATAGGTAGAGTCTGGGAATGACTCGAGTGATGGAAATTGCTTCGATACAAGTTGTAATGTACTTTACGGGTAGTGGAATACATTGAATGATGGAGTTGTACTGGTAAGTGTAGAGTGTGCAATGTATGAATGTGTTTGTTGCTTCAACGGTGTGGATTACTTTCTTAGTATGTGGTTTGCAAGCGAGGTCAGGTCGTTCTGTTTACTTGGTTAGTGTAATTGAAATTGCGAAGAGTAAATGACGTTCGACAATGGTTCTGACGGATTCAAGGTTATATGTAGCGATCGAGGATCTTCAAGGTGTGAGAAGGGCTAGAACTGAGATTTACGGGGAAGGTGTCAAGGCTTGTGGTGTATTTGCATTATCATGGATTCTATCCATTAGTATCAAGAAGTGAAGGTAATGACTTTAAATTCGCAAGAAGTCTCGTTAGGGTAAGTATTTCTAATGTGGTGCATTTGGGAATAATTGAGGGAGTATTCAACGGCTTATGAGCCTTAGACGGTATATTTTTAAGCTCGGGTTTCGTGCGATGAGTCGGGATTGAGAATTGCGATATTATGGCAAGAAGAAGCATCAATGCGAAGGTAAGTCAGAAGAAACTTGGATAAATATGACAACTTGGTAGCACGTCGGATCAACATGATAAGGGATATGGTTAGTTCTTTGGGTGTTTATAAGGTAATGCGTTGTTACATGTGTTTTCTTAGCAATTCTCTTGGAAATTGGTGGCATGCGTAGCATGGTTGAGTTAGAAGGATTCAGGCCTGACGGGTTGGTGTTGTACAAATGTGATTTGGGAGCTCTTGATGATTTCTACCACGGTTGGAGATGTATATTTTTACTGGCGTGAGGGCCATGTGATGTATAGTGATTTTGCTTCTAAATGGAATCAATGGAAAGTTCTTGGCTAGTTGGGTACGTAGTTGTTTGTGGCTAGGAAGGGAGCATGAAGCTCTCATATTTATCATAGGATTGCATGGCGTATGCGGTATTTTGTGCATAGTGGAGAGTGGCGTATGTGAGGTCACGGTTCAGTTCCGGAAGGAAGGTCAGAACTGGCAGTTTCAGATGATTTGGTAAAGGATACCACTATTGGGTGGCTGGATGAGAGTATACATTCATAAAGGACAATGTGCTTAACGCAATGTGTTTGAATAAGGGTGCTTCATTGGTGTTACGACGCTCTCTTGTTGGATCGACTGCCGATATCTAAGTTTGTTGGTGGCACAGAAGAATTATAGGAGTATCCTCGTGGAATGATTGAGTATTAGAGACATGTTATATCTTCGAGTGGTGGAATTGGGATAAGATATAGTAATTGGTGCGCCTCATGGATTTTGAGACCGGGTGTTTTCATGAACAGATTATTTTTGTAGTTGTGGACTACGAGGATGCGAGCAAAGCTAGTCAGGTGTTAGTATTTGTCATGATTCAGTCATTATGAACCTTTGGAGAGTTATCTACCTATGGTGGATGACTAGATTTGATTTAGAAAGTAATTATTGGTAGGCCAGTATGGGTGTGTGTTCAACACTGAGTCGGAATTGTTGACCCCAAATTGCTACTGTTGAGGGATGTACTATTCGATTGTCATTGAGTTTATTCGTGTTCTGGAGTGATCTATGAGTTACCTTTCGGTGTTTCGAGGAGTTGTGATCGTTGGTTATATATGTGCATAGGGTGTAGTTTTATCGGGGCTCTATAGAGAGATTTGAGTAAGGTAAGTAATGAGGTGTTTCAGGATTTAGACGTGTTGGTTATGTTCTTTCTGGTTCGGGTGGCATGGTATCGTCCGATTTTCCCCATGGTTATTGTATTGGTAAAAAATATAGCCTCATACGTGTACAAATTTTGGATGACTCAGCCAGCCAGGTGGACCAAATAAAACATCACACGTGGACACGGGATAAAAAGGTACGGTCAATGCAAGGAATTAGCCACGGAAAGATCATCAAAGAAGAAGAGACACGGTCACAACGAATCCGGACGCAATAATGGGCCGATTCGAAGATCAGCAATCAATGTCTTGTACGTTATGTAACTCCTAAAATAACAGTTACTATTCACCATTGTAACGCCTCATTAATGTAATAATTAATCATTAAATAGGCAATCATGACAGAAATTCAAACGTTGTACTAGGTGAATATCCCTATAAAAGGGATAAAAATGTAACAAACAGGATCATCTGATTTCTCGGATATTAAGCTATTTTATTCTTTGTTGCTCTCGAAATTATTTCTACTTTATTCTTTATTTTATTAATTCGATTATCAGTAATCCGAGTTTATCCTAAATTAAGCTTTAGTCAAAGGATCTTATTCTTTGGTTAAACAAATTGGTTCTGTTACCGGGAATCTGATAATCATCGTTTTTGCTACCAATCGATATCCTTAAAATCATGTCGAATTTCAACAACAACAACGTCAACAATAATGACGATAACAACCAGCAAAGAAATGAAACCCCAGTTTCAACTCCTCCTCGAGGAACTCCATGAGCTTCGAGAGAACCATTTCCTGAAAGAGCTTACAATCGTAACAATAATGAACAACCGGTGGAATCAGATCAAATAAGGCAAATGATTGGTGAATACGTGGGGCAAGCTTTGCAAAAATTTGCAAGAGGATTACCACAAGTACCTCCAGTACCACCAACACTGCCTCTGAATAATACAATTCTAGTAGAAGATTTGCAATCGGGGTTACCAAATTCAACCAGGGATGAAACTCTCAATACACTTCCTGAAACACGACCAGGTACGACTAATAATTCAGAATTACAAAATTTATTATTAACCATGCAGAAGCAGATGAAAGAACAAAATGATGGCATTAAGCAAATCCCTGGTGTTCTGCCTATTATCAAAGGAATCGATGTGGATAGGTATTCACAACAACCTTGGAAGCCAAGTGCAGCCCCATTACTTATACCCAAGAAGTTTAGAATGCCTGATGTCCCCAAATACGATGGAACAACCGACCCACGTGATCACGTGACTGCTTTCACCACTGGAGTAAAAGGCAATGATTTAACAAAAGAGGAAATAGAATCAGTCCTTGTCAAAAAATTCGGAGAAACACTCACGAAAGGAGCCTTAACCTGGTATTCTCTTCTCCCTGAAAACTCTATAAATTCTTTTGCTGAACTTGCAGATTCGTTTATAAAAGCACATTCTGGTGCACAAAAAGTTGAAAAACGAATGGAAGATATATTCAAGATAAAGCAAGGAGACAAGGAATTGCTCCGTGAGTTTGTAGACAAATTCCAAAGGGAAAGAATGCAACTACCAAGGGTACCTGACAACTGGGCAGCCATGGCATTCACAAGTAACTTGAATGAGAAAAGTTCAGAAGCCACGAGACGACTCAAAGAGAGTCTAAGAGAATTCCCAGCCACGACATGGAATGATGTATACAACAGGTACAATACTAAACTAAGGATTGAGGAGGATATAATCACACGATCAAAAGATGAAGAATATCACAGAACAAGACGCCTAGAATCAGAGAAAAAGTCAGGTAAAAACAGGTATGATCCTTACTTAGGACCCTCGAGACGTGACCTACGTCCCAGGTTCGAAAATACAAAACCTTCGGGAAGAGATACAAACTCATCCTCATCTAGATCCAGGAGAGATCGAGATGAACAATTCCGGGATATTACCCGAATTGGACACCATAACTTTAATGTAAGCAGCACTGAGCTCGTCTCAATACTAAGAAGTATGGGAGACAAAGTTAAATGACCGAAAGAAATGCGTTCTAATCCTAAAAGGAGGAACCTCGATCAATGGTGTGAATTACACAATGATCACGACCATAGAAAC
>ML248498.1:0-31883 GCA_005239495.1 Nicotiana undulata | reverse complement strand
ATTGCTTTCCATCACCCCAAGCGGATGACATATATTCCAGACAGGTTTGCTCAGCCAGAGACTGCCAAGGAGTGGGTAGAATTCTTCGATAGCCTAACTGAGGAGCAGATACAATGGATGTTCGAGTGGTTCCCAACGGACGAATTCATCATCAGGTCCAGGGATGCACCACACCTAGTGCCGATCAGGTTGAGAGGGATATACCTTTATGTTCCTATCCGAGTCATGAGACAAGCAAGCAGAAAGCAAGTTGTGCCAAGGGTTGACAAGATGAGCCATTTCCGAGCTGACTTCCAGGATGATGATGTTACCTACAAGTGCCAAGACCAACACATGTGGCACTGCAAAATCATTTTGGAAAATGATACTATTGAACCAGACAGATACCGTGATGGGTGTGCACCTATTTATCCGTCATGGTTGGAAGACGACCTGCATGGGACGGTGAGGCCAGGAATTAGCCGAGGTCACAGAATCATAGATGAAAGTGCCGAGACTCAGGTCAAGTACAACCAACTAGCTGCGCAAAAGGATCCACGATTCCGAAAATGAGCACCGGGAGATACATGAAGCCAACAAAAGGTCGATCGAAGAATGGAGTGACATGGCTATTCGTTCTAACAAGAAGCTGGAATACTTGGAGCGAGGCATAGTGGAGTTGGAAGGTAAGATCATCAAGAGGGTCGAAGACTATCAGAAAGCCGAGGGAAATGAAGGAGGACACCTGGCCAGAGCATACCTGCTGCTGTGACTGCGCGAGCTAGGGAATTTGTTCAATGGGATCAAGGACGCCGAATTTTAGGAAGGTCCTTCTAGGACCAAGTAGGCTAGGATTTCCTTTTTCGCTTTTATCAATGTAATAAGGCCAATGGCCATTAGTGACTTTATTCCCTGCTTATTGTTTTTAGTAGCGCTTTGGATTCGTCTATTTATATTAATGAAATGAGGCATTTTGGCATCTAAGTTCTCCAAATTAACTTGTCGCTAGGCCTACCTCGGGCACAACGAGGCTCCCAAATTAGGACACACGTTTATATTCCTGCACTATGTGTTTAAATACTGCAATATTTTCTCATGATCCTCACTAACTTGGCTACCTTTTTGTTTTTGCTTTATTTTCTTTGATTATTACCCTTCCCCAAAGGTTGGTTCGTGCATTCTGCCATCATCATCATACCACACAAGATCCAGGGGCCCTCCACCTTCTCCTCCTCCCAATCCACCTAAAGGCAAGGGCAAAGGCAAAATGGAAGATTCGAGTAACATCAGAAAAGAAAACACAATGCTGGTTGAACGAACAAAAGCTCCTAACAATCAAGGTGCTCAGGTTCAGAATGATGCTATGTCACAACTCGAGCAAAGGTTGTTAAAGCTCCAAGGGGAGCTTGAGCATGTTCGGAATTTGGCGAATCTATCGTTCTCACTTAGTGTTCCAGATGTCAATCATCCAAACACTCAAAATCCCATACCTCCTCAGAACACCCCAAACAAACAGAACCCTCCCGCAACTCACCATCATACAACTCCACCAAAAAATCAAACTTGCCATACTCCGAGAAATACCCCGCTGATCATTCCTGAACCACAAAACTCCACAAATGACCACCTCTATGCTCAAACACCAGGCCATCAGAACAACCCCATCTACGTGGAAACTCTACCTCACTCCACCCAACGCATTTCATACACACTTGAATCCTGTGAGAAGGATATGCTTATCAAGAATCTGGCCGAAGAACTCAAGAAGCCGACTAGCCGAGTTCAAGGTGTTGAAGGAAGTAAGGGAGTTGAAGGGTTGAAATATGAAGATCTCTGCATAAAGCCCGATGTTGAACTACCAGAGGGTTACAAACCTCCTAAGTTCAAGATGTTCGATGGTACATGTGATCCTAGGGTCCATCTGAGGACCTATTGTGATAAAATAGTTGGAGTAGGAAGAGATGAAAAGATTCGTATGAAGATATTTATGAGGAGTCTCACAGGAGATGCTCTGTCTTGGTACATCAGCCAAAACCCTAAGAAGTGGTCCAACTAGGTAAGTATGGCATCAAACTTCATGGACCGATTCAGGTTCAATACAGAGAATGCTCCAGACGTGTTCTATATCCAGAACCTCAAGAGAAAGCCCACTGAAACTTTTCGCGAGTATGCCACTCAATGGAGGTCTAAAGCAGCTAAGGTCAGGCCTGCCCTAGACGAAGAACAAATGAACAAATTCTTCGTCCGGGCATAAGACTCGCAATATTACGAGAGGCTGATGGTGATTGAAAACCACAAATTCTCTGACATCATCAAGTTAGGTGAGAGAATTGAAGAAGGAATTAAAAGTGGAATGGTTACCAATTTTGAAGCATTACAAGTTACGAACAAGGCCTTGCAGTCTGGTGACATATCCAAGAAGAAATATGCAGGAACGGTAATGGTTGCACAGGGACCCAAATCCCCGTTGGTATACCGAACTTCCCCACTCACATACCAAGCACCCCCACCCACGTATCAGTCATCACCTCCACCAACATATCAGTCACCTCCACCACCTACCTATCAGCCTACTTCTCCTAGATATTCCCAATCAGATCCTGTTTATCATACTTACAACTCTCAACCATCTCACTTCCAATCACCCCTGCTCGCCAAAATTTCCCGAGGCCTCAACCCAACTTCGATCGCAGGCCTCCTAAATAATACACTGCCATTGCTGAACCTATCGACCAGTTGTACGAAAGATTAAATGTTGCTGGTTATGTCACTCTTATCCCTACTGTAACCCCTGAGAATCCCTCTCAATGGGTCAATCCAAATAAGACCTATGCATACCATTCCGGCATGAAGGGGCATACAATTGATAAATGTCGCTCATTGAAAGATAAGATCCAGTCTCTCATTGATAATAAGGTCATCCAAGCAAAGGAGGGTTCTCCTAATGTTCGCAACAATCCACTTCCAGACCATAGGGTTGTCAACATGATAGAGATAGAAAAAGATTGGGACCCAGAGGGGTCGATCGGGTTGATCATAGAAGGTGATGACCCAAAGAAGCCAGCAGTCACTCTTAATCCTATCATAGTCCAGATTCAGCCATCCGGAGATGTTGAGGTAACTGCGCTAGTCCCATTCGAGTTTGAAACATCACCACCTGCAGACACACATGTGTCGTTCGAGGTTGAAGTTATGCCGCCTGCTAAAGCACCTGTTCCATTCGAAGTGAAAGTAGCTGCACCAATCACAGTGACAGTGTCAACCACGCCACCTTTCTACACCAACGTTGTACCCTGGGACTATGTAGCTGAGGCAAAGAGGAAAGGTAAAGTCAAGATAGAGGAAGTTGTTGCTGCACAGGGGATGACAAGGATCGGCAGGGTCTATACACCTGAACACTTGGCAGAATCCAGCAAACATGCTTCCAACAGACCACCCATCATTGAGACAAGCCCATATGATCTTTGGAGGAAGGTGCAGGCCAAAGAATACTCGATCATCGATCAGTTGAACAAAACCTCAGCCCAGATATCCATTCTGTCATTGCTGCAGAATTCAGAGACGCACAAGAATGCTTTGATGAAAGTGTTGAACGAAGCATATGTGCCAAATAACATCACTAGTGGGGAAATGGTCAATATGGTAGGTCAAGTGTTGGAGAGTCATAAGATCACTTTCCACGAGGACGAGCTGCCGCCTGAAGGGCTAATTCATAACAAAGCACTGCACATCACTATGCAATGTGAGGACTACTTCATCTCTAGGATTCTGATTGATGGGGGATCAAGCCTCAACATCTGTCCGTTGACAACACTCAAGAAATTGGGCTAGGGGTTGTACGAGATCAAAGAAGGGTCCATGAATGTAAAAGCTTTCGACGATTCTCAGAGGTCTACCATTGGTGAAATTAGCCTTTGTCTGCAAATGGGACCCACATGGTTCGAGGTTGAATTTCAGGTAATAGACATATCGGCATCCTACAACCTGTTATTAGGACGACGTGGATACATGCCGCTGGGGCTGTGGCATCAACGTTGCATCAGGCAGTAAAACTTGAATGGAACCACCAGGAGGTGATCATCCATGGAGACGAAAGCAATCCTATCTATAGTCGCCAGACCATCCCGGTGGTTGAAGGTAGAAGAAGGTTGGGTGGATAAACCTACCACCATATCGACCGGGTCAACGCAATAGACAAAGACAAGTGGTGGGACAGTAAGATCGAAATCATACTGAACTGGAGTGGGTACGAGTCTGGCAGAGGACTCAGCAAGAATCTTCAAGGGATCTCCAAGCCAATACAGCTTAAGCGCCATGGCACCACTTTTGGTCTGTGATACAAATACACATGGCAAGAGTACAAGAACTGGTCGCCACCATGGCACAGTCCTTATTACCCATTGGAACAGCCGATACCACATCTGGAGCAGGTCTTTCAGCAGGCTGATATCATATGGGGTCAGAAGAAGAAGAAGCATTGGCAGCCTTGAAGAATCTATTCTTGGAAAATGATGATATGGACTGTTACGTCATTGTTGAGGAGGAGGAAAAGGAAGGCCCTTCCATCCAAGGCCTGAGCAAAGGATCATTCCTTAAGAACTGGACTATCAGAACATTCAGGACCCGAAGAGTCCCCGGGTAGCAAGGCTGAACAAGCATTGTCTATTTTTTATTTGCTAAATGATTTCCTTTTCGCATTTCCATTTTTTGCAATAAGATCTCCAATGTTCTAAAATATTTGTTTAAATTATCAAAAGCGCTTTTATGTTTTTATGAATCAATATTTATTATTATCATTTTCTCTCATTACTTTTATCTATACAACATTACTATTACTTATCTTGACGAACCAATGACTGTGACATGCAACGAGACAACGCAACAAAAGGACATCGATTCAGAAGAAGAGGATGATATACCTGATGAAATTATTAGAGAAGTTGAGGATTTTGAGAACAGACCTAAGTCCAACCTGGACGAGACTGAGGTAGTCAACCTGGGAGATTCGGAGATTGTCAAAGAAACTCGTATTAGTATCCATTTGTCGCCATCAGAGAAGGAGGAATACCCACAATTCTTGAAAGAATATGAAGACATATTTGCATGGTCGTACGATGACATGACTGGTCTAAGTACATCCATTGTGGCTCACAAGCTGCCAACCAATCCAATATGCCCGCCAGTAAAGCAAAAGCTCAGGAAATTCAAGCCTGATATGAGTCTGAAAATCAAAGAGGAAGTTACTAAACAAATCAACGCCAATGTCCTCAAGGTGGTTGAATATCCAACCATGTTAGCCAACATCGTGCCAGTTCCTAAGAAGGATGGAAAGGTCAGAGTTTGTGTCGACTACCGGGATCTCAACCGGGCCAGTCCAAAAGATGATTTCCCTCTTCCAAACATACACATCCTGATTGACAATTGTGCCAAGCATGAACTTCAGTCGTTCGTGAATTGCTTTGCTGGATACCATCAGATTTGGATGGATGAGGAAGACGCTGAGAAAACGACTTTCATTACGCCGTGGGGAGTCTACTGTTATAAGATGATGCCATTCGGCCTAAAGAATGCTGGGGACACCTTTATGAGAGCTATGACCACCATCTTCCATGACATGATACATAAAGAGATCGAGGTATATGTGGATGACATCATCATCAAGTCCAAGAGAGCCACCGACCATATAGCAGATTTGAGAAAGTTCTTCGACAGGTTACGGAAGTACAACTTGAAATTGAACCCTACGAAATGTGCATTCGGGGTTCCTGCTGGAAAGTTGCTTGGGTTCATCGTCAGCCGTCGAGGAATAGAATTGGATCCATCAAAAATCAAAGCCATCCAGTAGTTACCTCCGCCAAAGAACAAGAAAGATGTGATGAGTTTCCTGGGACGCCTTAACTACATCAGCCAGTTCATAGCCCAGTCCACGGTCATATGTGTTTCAATCTTCAAGATGCTGAAGAAGATGCTGCAACCAAATGGACCGAGGATTGTCAAAAGGCCTTCGACAGAATCAAGGAATACTTGTCAAAGCCACCAGTTTTGGTCCCGCCAGAGCCAGGTAGACCCTTTTTACTCTACCTCGCAGTACTAGTTGGAGCTTTCGGCTGCGTTTTGGGGAAGCATGACAAAACAGGGAGAAAGGAGCAGGCTATATATTATCTGAGTAAGAAGTTCACTCCATACGACGCACGGTATTCCCTGCTAGAACATACCTATTGTGCTCTAACCTGGGTGGCCCAGAAGCTGAGGCATTACTTCTGTGCCTACACAACATCTCTCATCTCAAGGATGGATCCTTTGAAATACATCTTTCAGAAGCCCATGCCCACTAGCAAGCTGGCCAAATGGCAAATCCTGCTGAGTGAGTTTGATATTGTCTATGTGACTCAGAAAGCGGTCAAGGGACAAGCATTGGCGGACCATCTTGCTGAGAACCCCGTGGATGGAGAATACGAACCTCTGAAAACGTATTTTCCCGATGAAGAAGTGTTGTTCATAGGAGAAGACATTGCAGACTCCTATGATGGTTGGAGAATGTTCTTTGATGGAGCAGCGAATTTTAAAGGAATCGGCATTGGAGCTATCCTGTATCGGAAACCGGTCAACATTATTTGGTATCTGCCAAACTCAGATTCCCCCACACCAACAATATGGCAGAGTATGAAGCTTGCATCTTAGGGCTCAACATGGACATTGACATGAATATTCAGGAGCTGCTGGTAATTGGTGACTCGGATTTGCTTATACACCAAGTACAAGGAGAATGGGCTACTAAAAATTCCAAAATACTATCGTATCTGCACCATGTGCAGGAATTGAGAAAGAGGTTCTAACACAAAGACAGAATTTCAGCACGTCCCCGGAATCCAGAACGAATTTGCCGATGCACTGGCCATTATATCATCCATGATACAACATCCCGATAAGAACTTCATTGACCCTATTCCAGTAAATATCCATAGCCAACCGGCATATTTGTACCCATGTTGAAGAAGAAGCAGACGGAAAACCATGGTTCCACGATATCAAGGAGTATTTGTCAAAGGGAGAGTACCCAGAGCTTGCAAATCATACTCAGAAACGCACGCTTCGGAGATTGTCCAATAGTTTCTTTCACAGTGGAGGAACCCTGTACAGGAGAACTCCCGATTTGGGGTTATTGAGATGTGTCGATGCAAAGGAAGCCTCCAAACTACTTGAGGAGATACATGCTGGGTCATGCGGCCCGCATATGAATGGTTTCGTCTTGGCCAAGAAGATACTCAGAGCCGGTTACTTCTGGATGACCATGGAAACGGACTGCATCCAGTATGTCCGGAAATGCTACCGATGTCAGGTACATGCAAATATGATAAAGGTACCCCCAAACGAGCTCAATGCAACAAGTTCACCGTGGCCGTTCGCCACCTGGGGAATGGACGTCATTGGACCGATCGAGCCTACCGCCTCAAATGGACACAGGTTCATCTTGGTAGCAATTGATCATTTCACTAAATGGGTCGAAGAAGCATCTTACAAAGCAGTGACTAAGAAAGTCGTGGAAGACTTTGTCCGCGGCCGTATTGTTTGTCGTTTTGGAGTTCCAGAATCAATCATCACCGACAACGGCTCCAATCTCAACAGTGACCTGATGAAAGCCATGTGCGAGACTTTAAAAATCAAACACAAGAATTCTATAGCCTATAGACCTCAGATAAATGGAGTCGTAGAAGCCGCCAACAAGAACATCAAGAAGATATTGAGGAAGATAATAGAAAAGCACAAACAATGGCACAAGAAGTTATCATTCGCCTTACTGGGATACCGCACCACAGTCCTTACGTCAACTGGAGCAACTCCTTACTTGCTGGTTTACGGTACGGAAGCTGTTATTCTCATCGATGTGGAGATTCCTTCCTTAAGAATCATACAAGAAGTTGAGCTCAGCGATGCAGAGTGGGTGAAGAATCGTTACGAGCAACTAGCCCTCATAGACGGGAAAAGGATGAATGCAATATGTCATGGTCAACTTTATCAGAGCAGAATGACCAGAGCCTTCAACAAAAGAGTCAAGCCAAGACAGTTCATACCGGGGCAGCTGGTGTTGAAGAAGATCTTTCCACATCAAGATGAAGCCAAAGGGAAATTCTCCCCCGACTGGCAAGGTCCGTATATGGTTCACCGAGTATTGATAGGAGGAGCACTTATACTTGCAGAAATGGACGGAGAAGTCTGGCCAAAGCCAATCAATTCAGATGCAGTCAAACGATACTATGTGTAACTTTCTATGCTTTCTCAAGGATGTAAATTGAACTACGCTCGACCTGATTCCCGTTTAAGAGGGGATACGTAGGCAGCCCTATGGGTTCGGTCACAATTCAATAAAAATTTCATCCCCCCCCCCCACGCAATTGGAAACTCGGGCAGAATTTTGAGTAGGACCCTAAAAATTCCGAAGCAAGTTCAGCCAATCGTAGCATGCGCAACAGTCAGAGACGTCAACACATCTAAATGGGGCAGAATTTTGAGGAGGACCTCAAACTTTCGTAGCATGAGAGGTTGCAATGTCTTGAACCATGTCACGATCGTCGGTTCATCTAAATTTCTTAAAATATAGCTCTGTTTAGCAAACGCTACCCCGATGATATAAGCAGGATCATCAAACCAAGCAGAACAAGGCAAGCAAAGCCAGCGGGGATACGAACCAACCTCCCCATCTACAGAACTCACGATTTTTCTTTGGATGCAGGAACAAAGAATGAACACGCTGAGAAATCACAAAAATTCAACACAGTTGCAAATGCCAAAGTTTACTATCCGCACAAAGAACGAACATGCTCAAAGTCATAATTCTCGAAACTATCACACTTGCCGATGTTTGCTATTAGCACATATGATAACATGCTCCGTAGTCATCGCAACAATCGCGATACCGCAATTTGCTACCAACTAAGAAATCCTACTATCATCAGCTATTTATTCTCTTGCATAAGGCTAATATCTGCCTTCCATCTACATAAGGCTAATCTCTGCCTTCATCTGCATAAGGCTAGCTCTGCCTTCATCTTGCATGGAACAAAGCTCTATCCCGCATTCTGCATGAGGATAAGCTCTACCTCCACATTTGCATAAGGCTAATATCTGCCTTCCCTTGCATAAGGCTAATCTCTGCCTTCCACATCTTGCATGAGGCTAAGCTCTGCCTCCATCTGCATAAGGCTAATCTCTGCCTTCCCTTGCATAAGGCTAATCTCTGCCTTCCACATCTTGCATGAGGCTAAGCTCTGCCTCCATCTGCATAAGGCTAATCTCTGCCTTCCCTTGCATAAGGCTAATCTCTGCCTTCATTTGAATGAGACTAAGCTCTGTCTCCATACTTGCATGAGGCTAAACCCTACCTCCAATTTACTTTTTGCACGAGACTAAGTGTTGTCTCTCAAGCATTATTTACTTCGCTTCTCTTTCGGTCTAAGCTCTGCCCTTCAATTCGCAAGACTAAGCTCTGTCTTGTCAGCATTATATTATTGCATCTCATGGGCTGAAATATCGCCAACTTGTCCAAAGGCGTCATAGTTCGGAGGCACCATCTTCATGGCCCGAGAACATCATTTCATGTCCTGCGAATCTCTCATCAAGAAATTCATGGCATGGGACATCATGGTCTGAGGACGTCATCCCTACCCGTTCGACGACAACTTTCATAGTCCAACGGGAACCTGCATCATGTTTAAATTTATGCACGATATATGCTTGTAGCATTCTCATTTGCAGGTGACCCGGCGAGCAACGACTATCCCAGCAAAAGCGATCCCGCTCCAGTTCTCCCGACCATATCAAAACCCCATATCCCGCAAACCGTTCATCTCTCACCCCTAGTTGTTCTGTCCGTTCTTGCAACGACTTCACTGATATATCTCGCCGATGAATCTGGAACTACATACAGACTGATTCCTGTAAAACAAGGGATATGTAGGCAACTCAAAAGCCATGGTACGGCCAAAATCTCTCAAACTATTTCGCTCGGTCAAAATTGGCCTTCATGTCTTTACCCGACAACTCTTTCATCCTTTCCGGTTAAAGAGGGGCAGCTGTTGATACCCAATTTTTCCCAATTTTTTTAATTGCATATATATCTTCAAAATCATGCATTAATAGCAATTGGTATTTTCCCACAATTTTCCTATATTTTATTAATTTGTCCAACATTTTGTTTCCAATAAATAATTATAAATTGCATCACAAATGATTTTAAAAGCATTTCTTGATTTAATTTATTATTCATGGTCCTGCTAAGACCAAATTATTTCATAATTGGCCAAATTGGCATCTTTTGGCTATAATTGCGATAACTTTGCAATTATAGCCCAAGCATATACTTTTGTACTATTTCTTACAAGATATTAGTCATTTGTATTCTAAATTATTAAATAATTACTTTAAACTATTTTCTATGCACGAAATTCAATTTTTTTACGATTATTAGCTATTTTATAAAATATTTTATTTAAGTTGAATTGGGTATTTAACAAATAGCCTAATTTCATTTAAATTTTAGCCTAATTAAACCAGACCCAAACCTGATTAAATCATCCCAAACACCCCAAGCCCAATCCATTAATCCATCCGGCCCAATATCTTGTTTAATCTGGACCGTTGATCAATTTTGATCAACGGACCAGATCTGTTCTTACCTAAATTAACCTAAAGACCTACCCCTCATTCTCTCATTCTCTGATCACTCTCCGTCGTTATCTCCTCTCATCTATATCAAGCTCTCTCTGTTAAACCCTACTCTCCTCTCGCCGGCCGTTGGCTCGCCGGTAACAATGGTGGTTCCATAACCACCCCTAGCCTTGCTACCCTGAGGTCCTCAAGGGAACCAGAGGCTAATCATCTCACACCCATGGCCTTTTCTTGCCGTTCTCAGGACACCCTTGGCCTGTCCGAGTAATATCTTTCTATTTCAGGCTAAACCTATGGTTTCTAATCCCGATTCTCTCTATCTCTGGGTTATCACTCTCTGAAACCCTAATTCACCTCTTGACTCTTTAGATCTGTAACAGATCTAAGAGTATTCTGGGTTATTTTATTGTTTTCCATGATAATCTCTCCGATTTTTCAAACACGCCTCTTCTGTCACGCCCCAAAACTGAGCGACACGACCGGCGCTCAACCGGGGAACCCCAGTCAAGCGGACCTGGATTTGCCTTTCCTATCCCACGCATTACCCCCGTGATTTCAATATAATATACAGGTGCAATAGCAAGTTAGTCTTAGTCATAAAATTACAACTTGAATTCATTTCTTCTTCTTAGCGCTAACAACATATGATACCAAATGCTTACCAATATACATACTTCTACGACGTGGACCACGATTTGTCACTATCCAAAATACATATGTACCATACCCACATTGTGTCTACGGAGCCTCTACGAGTAGTAGGAGTTTATATTATACTTGCCGGCAACAAGGCTCCGGCTATACCTTACAATACTAAACAGACCAAAGAGAAGGTGGCATGAACCACACATGGCCCCGAGAGGAAATGGAGCTCACCAACACGGCTGACGAAACAGAGAGGAGGCACTACTGTCGGTGGGCTGAGTTACCTGCGATGGAACCACCTACAATCATCACAAAATGTAGCGCCCCCGCCAAAAGGGACGTTAGTACCATAGAATAGTACTAGTATGTATGAACAAACTTTACTCTAAGCAAGATCAACAATGCACAGATAATAAACAGTCATAGATATCAAACAGTCACAACGCAGAGATACCGAAATAATCACAATTAAAGTTCCACAGGTTCTTATTTCAACACCATCACACTCCACCCTTATCCCTTCTCAACATTCCGCCCTTATTTCTACCTGTTGCGGCGCGCAACCCGATCCCACCTGACAATCATATCTATTTATTATGTTGCGGCGCGCAACCCGATCCCACCGAAAAATCACAACTCAGCCTTATTACATCCTGTTGCGGCGTGCAACCCGATCCCACCGTACAATCATATTCCACCATTATTCCTCCTGTTGCGGCGCGCAACCCGATCCCACCGGACAATCAAATTCCACGTCAACATTTTCAATTCACAATTCAATCACAGAGAATTTCATTATAATGACACAATTTCAATACAACCTACCATCCATATGAGTTCAAGTCACAAAAAATCTTGCCCAACTACGAGTCATATAAGACATTATCACAATCAGCGTAGTACGATTAAATCAACCACAATTCCTGTTCATCATTTCATTTCACAACCCTTAGCACTTAGTCATGTTCACATGCTTGGGTTTGTTACCAATCTTTCATACCAACATACTAGGGTATTTAACCAACCTTACACATGGTAAAAGCATTCACAAGTAAATCATTTGTTTCACAATTCCGAATAGCGTAATACATGGAATTCAACTAGACAGTCAGAGAGTAGGACATCATACCTCAACATATTCAGAACACCTAATATACACATACTCAGACAATTATCACATAGCGGCTGTTCCGGCACCAACTAGGTGACTTTACGAAGATTAAAGTTAGCCATACATACCTGGAGTCGAAATCCCTTTTTAACTTTTACTCACAAATCACCGAACCGACTAGTACCGTCAATCTAGCTCACAATTAAACACATTTAACTCAGAATTTGAAATCATGCATACAATTCGAACTCTCTTAAGCATTTTGTCGAACACTATGTGACCCCATTAGATTACCAACCCCTTCTTTGTGCAATTTACCCCAACCCACTTCATTTTACTAGGTTAACACCATTATTAAACATGCATGCAAGGTCTTAGTTAATATTTTCAAGAATCAATCCATGTTAATCCTCCCTTTGTTTAAAATCAGAAAATTAATGGAAAAAGGGTTGGGAACCCTTACCTGCTAGAATGAGGAAGAAGAAGATTACTCGAAATATCAGTCCTGAGAGACTTTGAAAATCTGATTGATGGAAGAACCACTTTCTCTCTCAAGAACTCTCCTTTCCTTCTCTCTATTTGGTTCATAAAACTTGTTAAAATGAAGGGGTGAGGTGTTTTAATGAACTGTGGGACGGGTTTTAAAATTAGAAAAATTAGGAGCCCGACACAAGAATGCGGTCAGGAATGCGATCGCATTCCTAACATGCGGTCCGCAGACCGATCGCAGAATGGCCCTCAAGATGGGCCAAAATTAAAAACACTGTGCAGGTATGCGACCACTATGCGGTCCGCATACACGTTATGTGATCGCATAACCTCCCTCACCAAAAAACCAATGGGCAAGAATGCGACAACTATGCGGTCCGCATAATCAGAATGCGATCGCATTTTGGACCGCATAGTTGTCCTCAATTTGGTTAGTGGCCTGCCCAGGTATGCGACCATCATGCGGTTCTCATACCCGTTATGCGATCGCATAGTGCGTCGCATAACGCCAAACTTCTGAAAAATTACATCTTTCAAATTCCGGGGTACTTTTTATTCAAAATANTTATTCGGGCATTATTTTAAACAAGAAATTTTACGGGTCCTTACATCCTCCCCCACTTAAAATCATTCGTCCTCGAATGAGGATTTTTGGAAATCATTTGGTTTTGAAAACATGACATGCAAACTCCCAATTTCACTAACTCCGATACTCTCTGAAAATTTCGCCAGAGTTTCCTTTGTATTTAGACCTATCTACCTGTCAGAGAGCCCCCGAAACACATTTCCAAGCATCATTACACAGTTTCTGTTATCCCTACAACTGGTATACAATTCATTACCTCAACACCTGCACATATCCAATCACTTTGGCAACTACACATAGTTCATTCTCTTTACATCACAAATTAGCATATGATTCAATTAGTGTCACATACTTGCACATAATTTGGTCATTTTAGTGAGTCCCATCCAATTCAATCACCTCAATACACCGTATGTATTTCAATTAATCATTACCAATCTACACTACTATTAATCATTTTCCTATCACAGAAGTTTCACAAAACTTTCATTTACTTCAAGGGTTGCACACTACCCAATTAATAAAAACATATACAATTTTAGCACGCATTGGGACGTCACAACAATAAGGCAATTAGGGGGAAAATGAGGTGCCTTTGCACAAATCTGAATACAACATCAAATTGCCTAGGGATAACAGTTCGCACGATCACTACTAGACTTGCTCAAACAGATGGGGATATTTTTCTCTCATTTCTTTCTCTGCCTCCCACGTGGCTTCCTTGACTCGTTGACTTCGCCATAACAATTTAACAGAAGCAATCTCTTTGTTTCTCAATTTACGGACTTGCCTATCAAGAATAGCAATCGGAACCTCTTCATATGATAACTCTTCATTAACCTCAATAGCCTCAACTGGCACGATGGAAGATGGATCTCCAACCACTTTCTTCAACATAGACACATGGAACACCGGGTGCACTAATGACATTTCAAGGGGCAATTCCAGCCTATAAGCCACCCGTCCTATCCTTTGAGCGATTCGATATGGCCCGACGTACCTAGGGCTCAACTTCCCTTTCTTCCCAAATCGCATGATCCCCTATATGGGAGACACCTTCAAGAACACCCAATCATCTACTTAGGATTCCAATTCTCTTCGACGAACGTCCGCATAGGATTTCTGACGACTCTGAGCAGTTTTCATCCTCTCCTAAATGACTCTAACTTTTTCCATAGCTTGGTGCACAAGATCTGGCCCTAAAAATTCCGCCTCACCGGCTTCGAACCATCCAATCGGAGATCTACACCTTCTTCCGTACAATACCTCAAAGGGGGCCATTTGAATACTAGCATGAAAGTTGTTATTGTAAGTAAATTCGACAAGCGGCAAGTGATCATCTCAACTACCCTTGAAATCTAATACACAAGCTCGTAGCATATCTTCAAGCGTCTGAATAGTCCACTCCGCTTGACCATCAGTCTGTGGGTGGAAAGTCATGCTGAGATTCACCTGAGTACCCAAACCTTGCTGAAATTTCGTCCAAAAATTAGCGGTGAACTGGGCTCCTCGATCTGAGATAATAGAAACTAGAGTGCCATGAAGTCTGACTATCTCCTTGATATACAACTGAGCGTACCGTTCTGCAGTATCGGTGGACTTGACTGGCAAAAATTGAGCTGATTTGGTGAGTCGGTCCACTATCACCCAAATTGAATCGAACTTGCGCTGAGTGCGAGGTAACACTACCACAAAATCCATGTTGATCATCTCCCATTTCCACGTCAGTATTTCCATAAGCTGAGTTAATCCAACGGGCCGCTGATGCTCGGCCTTCACCTGCTGATAATTCGGACATCTAGATACGAAGTCCGCCACACCCCTCTTCATACCGCTCCACCAATAAATTTCTTGGGGATCATGATACATTTTCATAGAGCATGGGTGCACAGAATACCTGGAATTATGAGCCTCCGCCATTACCCTCTCCCGAAGATTTTCCACATCTGGAACACATAGCCTACCTTGACATCGCAATACCCCATCATCGCTGCCGAGTGAAAATGCCGAAATCTTGTTATTCAGAACTGCCTCCTTCAACTGTGCCAATATTGGATCAATAAACTGCTTTTCTTTGACTTCCGCTACAAGTGACGATTCTGCCCCATTATGCACCATAACCTCCCCTTCATCTGAGGTCGAAAGACAAACCCCCAAACTGGCCAATAGATAAACCTCCCGAGCCAAGGGCCTCTGATCCGCTTCCAAATGAGCCAAACTACCCATAGACTTCCGACTGAGAGCGTCAGCCATCACATTCGCCTTCCCTGGATGGTACAAGATGTTCATATAATAATCCTTAAGCAATTCTAACCACCTCCGCTGCCTTAGATTCAGCACCTTCTGCTTGAGTAAAATACTGAAGACTCTTGTGGTCTGAGAACACGTCCACATGGACCCCATAAAGATAATGCCGCCAAATTTTTAATGCAAACACCACTGCCGCGAGCTCCAAATCATGCGTTGGATAATTCTTCTCGTGATTCTTGAGTTGCCTTGAAGCATACGCTATAACCTTCCCATGTTGCATCAACACAGACCCTAAACCAACCCTTGAAGCATCGTAATAAACCACAAATCCCTCTATACCTTCTAGCAAGGTCAATACCGGTGCCGAAGTCAACCTCGACTTCAATTCCTGAAAACTCTTCTCACAAGCATCGGACCACTGGAACTTCACTGCTTTCTGCGTCAATTTAGTCAATGGCGAGGCGAGGGTAGAGAATCCCTCCACAAACCTCCGATAATACCCAGCTAGACCCAAGAAACTGCGAATCTTTGTCGGGGTCGCTGGTCTAGGCCAATCTTTCACTGCCGCGATCTTCTGGGGATCAACCTGAATTCCTTCTCTGGAAACAACATGACCCAAAAAGGTGACTGATTCTAGACAAAACTCACATTTCAAAAATTTAGCATACAACTGGTGATGATGAAGAGTCTGCAGAATTGCCCTAAGATGGTTAACATGATCCTCCTGACTCTGCGAATA
Organism: Nicotiana undulata; assembly: GCA_005239495.1. Lineage (NCBI taxonomy): Eukaryota > Viridiplantae > Streptophyta > Magnoliopsida > Solanales > Solanaceae > Nicotiana > Nicotiana undulata. The sequence continues at coordinate 15,419 of ML248498.1, read as the reverse complement.
GACAAGGATGTCATCAATGAAAACAATTACGAAGGAGTCTAGAAATGGCTTGAAAACTCGGTTCATAAGATCCATGAAAGCTGCTAGAGCTTTGGTCAGTCCAAAGGACATTACCAAAAATTCAAAATGACCATAACGAGTCTTGAAGGCGGTCTTAGGAATATCCTGCTCTCTGATCTTCAACTGATGATACCTAGACCGCAAATCAATTTTGGAGAAAAACCTCGCACCTTGCAATTGGTCGAACAAATCATCTATCCGAGGCAATAGATACTTGTTTTTTATGGTGACTTTGTTGAGCTGCCGATAATCAATGCACATCCGAAGCGACCCATCCTTCTTTCTGACAAAAAGAATCGGTGCACCCCAAGGCGACACACTCGGCTGAATGAACCCTTTTTCTAATAAGTCCTTCAATTGTTCCTTTAACTCCCTCAACTCTGCTGGCGCCATTCTGTAAGGTGGAATAGATATTGGTTGTGTATCCGGTAGTACATCAATCCCGAAATCGATCTCTCTATCTGGCGAAATCCCTGGAAGCTCGTCCGGAAATACTTCAATAAACTCATTCACAACCGGCACGGACTAGGGAGCAGGCACCTCTGAAGTGGCGTCTGCGACCCGGACCAAATGATAGATGCATCCCTTCCTGATCATCTTGGAGGCCTTAAGATAGGAAATAAACCTACCTCTCAGCACAACATCATCCCCCTTCCACTCGATAACTGGCTCATTAGGAAACTCGAACCTCATAATTCTGGTTCGGCTGTCGAGTTTAGCAAAGCACAAATAAAGCCACTCCATTCCCATGATAACATCAAAATCTACCATCCCAAGCTCGATAAGATCGGTCGTGGTATCTCGACCACATACCGTGACAACACAATTTCTATAGACTCGCTCGATTATAATAGAATCAGCAACTAGAGTCGATACAGAGAACGACTCATGAAGTTGTTTGGGTTCTATCCCAAAACTTGAAGCGATAAAAGGGGTAACATAAGACAAAGAGGACCCCAGATCAATAAGAGCACAAACATCAAGGGCTTGTACAGTCAGAATACCTGTGACAACATCTGGAGAAGCCCCCGCACTCAGGCAACCACTTAAGGCATAGAATCGGCTGGGTCCACACCTACCTCGTACTCCACCCCTAACCGCACTGCGCCCTGCTGGAGCTGGAGGACGCACTGAGAATGTGGCGACTGAAGAACCGGATGGCTGAGCAAAACCCCTACCTGGGCCCTGACTGGGTGCACGACAGTCCCGCTGAATATGACCCCTCACTCCGCATCTATAGCACACCGGGATAACCACGTAACAAGATCCAGTATGTAACCTCCCACACTTAGGGCATGGGCCCTGTCGCTGCAGCTGGGATCTCCCACCCGAACGTCCTGACTGAGGAAACCTCCTGCTAGCTGAATCGGGTCCAAAATGACCTCCCTGCTGATAACTGTGCACGGATGGCGGTGCACTAGCTGAGGGCTGTGCGTAAGACTGGGACGGCCCTGCTGACCCTCTCCCATGAACTGGTCTCCCTTCTCCAACTGAACTCCCCGAGTGGCCCGCTGACCGGGCCCTGCTGCTACTCTCTCTCTCTCTCTGACCTTATCTTCAATTTCCTAGCCTCTATAGCCTAGGCGAATCCCACAATCTTCCCATAATTCATGTCTGAGTGCAAGGCAGTTGTAGCAGCTTCATTCACAACCAAGGGACTAAGGCCATGAACGAAACGTCGAACCCTGATATCCATAGTCGACACTAAGTGAGGAGCGTACTTAGACAACCGCACGAACTCCATGTGGTACTCCCACACACTCATGGTGCCCTGTCTGAGGACCTCAAACTCTGTAGCACGGGCTGCCATAGTGTCGGCAGGCAAGAAGTGATCCATGAAAGCATCGACGAACTCATCCCACCTCGCCGGAGGACTTCCCTCCCCACGGGAGCCCTCCCACGTCTCGAACCATGAATATCCTACTCCCCTCAGCCTATAAGAAGCTAACTCAACCCCCTCTGTCTCCGTAGCCTTCATAACCCGAAGAGTCTTGTACATCTCATCTAGAAAATTCTGCGGATCGGCCTCTGGATCAGTACCTGAGAACTCTGGAGGGGCCAACCGCAGAAACTGGTTGACTCTGGAATTGGAGGAATCTCCCTGCCTGCTAGAAGACGCAGGGGCAGCATGAGATCTTTGGGCCTGATCGGCCACCAACTGAGTCAACATATGGATAGCTCCCCTAAGGTCACCATCGGATGTACCGGGACCAGAAGCTGGAACTGAAGAAGGATCAGGAATGTCAGCGGGAGGGATTGCAGCACCCTCCGCCGCAGTAGGAATAGGAACACTCTGGTCCGGAATAGAAAGGCCAGGCATATTCAAGGTCGGGGAATCACTCTCACCCGCACCATCTGGTATAGAATTCACCGCCACACTTGGGGTGGCATTGGCCTCAAGTCCGAGTCGAGCCCTCTTATTTGGTGCCATTTACTGAAAATTCGGAACAATGCACGAGTTAGGGAAGGATAATTTCACTTTCCACTTCACCGCTCGATACAGAATAACAATGAAAGTGTATTTTCCTAAATGTCCATGTAGCCCCCTTATTATAGATGTGGTAGACCACACACCGATAAGAAAGGCTCTACTAGACACGGCTCCGAGACATCCTAGGACACTTTTAAAACCTTAGGATCTGATACCAAGTTTGTCACGCCCCAAAACTGAGGGACACGACCGGCGCTCAACCGGGGAACCCCAGTCAAGCAGACCTGGATTTGCCTTTCCTATCCCACGCATTACCCCCTTGATTTCAATATAATATACAGGTGCAATAGCAAGTTAGTCTTAGTCATAAAATTACAACTTGAATTCATTTCTTCTTCTTAGCGCTAACAACATATGATACCAAATGCTTACCAATATACATACTTCTACTACATGGACCACGATTTGTCACTATCCAAAATACATATGTACCATACCCACATTGTGTCTACGGAGCCTCTACGAGTAGTAGGAGTTTATACTATACTTGCCGACAACAAGGCTCCGGCTATACCTTACAATACTAAACAGACCAAAGAGAAGGTGGCATACCCCACACCTGGCCCCAAGAGGAAATGGGGCTCACCAACACCGCTGACAAAACAGAGAGGAGGAACTACTGTCGGTGGGCTGAGTTACCTGTTATGGAACCACCTACAATCATCACAAAATGTAGCGCCCCCGACAACAGGGACGTTAGTACCATTGAATAGTACTAGTATGTATGAACAAACTTTACTCTAAGCAAGATCAACAATGCACAAATAAGAAACAATCATAGATATCAAACAGTCACAACGCAGAGATACCGAAATAATCACAATTAAAGTTCCACAGGTTCTTATTTCAACACCATCACACTCCACCCCTTATCCCTTCTCAACATTCCGCCCTTATTTATACCTGTTGCGGAGCGCAACCCGATCCCACCTGACAATCATATCTATTTATTATGTTGCGGCGCGCAACCCGATCCCACCGGACAATCACAACTCAGCCTTATTATGTCCTGTTGCAGCGTGCAACCTGATCCCACCGTACAATCGTATTCCACCCTTATTCCTCCTGTTGCAGTGCGCAACCCGATCCCATCGGACAATCATATTCCACGTCAACATTTTCAATTCACAATTCAATCACAGAGAATTTCATTATAAGGACACAATTTTAATACAACCTACCATCCATATGAGTTCAATTCACAACAAATCTTGCCCAACTAAGAGTCATATAAGACATTATCACAATCAGCGTAGAACGATTAAATCAACCACAATTCCTGTTCATTATTTCATTTCACAACCCTTAGCACTTAGTCATGTTCACATGCTTGGGTTTATTACAAATCTTTCATACCAACATACTAGGGTATTTAACCAACCTTACACGTGGTAAAAACATTCACAAGTAAATCATTTTTTTCACAATTCCGAATAGCATAATACATGGAATTCAACTAGATAGTCAGAGAGTAGGACATCATGCCTCAACATATTCAAAACACCCAATATACACATACTCAGACAATTATCACATAGCGGCTGTTCCGGCACCAACAAGGTGACTTTACGAAGATTAAAGTTAGCCATACATACCTGGAGTCGAAATCCCTTTTTAACTTTTACTCACAAATCACCGAACCGACTTGTACCGTTAATCTAGCTCACAATTAAACACATTCAACTCAGAATTGGAAATCATGCATACAATTCGAACTCTCTTAAGCATTTTGTTGAACACTATGTGACCCCATTAGATTACCAACCCCGTCTTTGTGCAATTTACCCCAGCCCACATCCTTTTACTAGATTAACGCCATTATTAAACATGCATGCAAGGTCTTAGTTAATATTTTCAAGAATCAATCCATGCTAATCCTCCCTTTGTTTAAAATCAGAAAATTAATGGAAAAAGGGTTGGGAACCTTTACTGCTAGAATGAGGAAGAAGAAGATTACTCGAAATATCAGGCCTGAGGGACTTTGAAAATCAGATTGATGGAAGAACCACTTTCTCTCTCAAGAACACTCCTTTCCTTCTCTCTTTTTGGTTCAGAAAACTTGTTAAAATGAAGGGGTGGGGTGTTTTAATGAACTGGGGATCGGGTTTTAAAACTAGAAAAATTAGGAGCCCGTCACAGGAATGCGTTCAGGAATGCAATCGCGTTCCTGACACGTGGTCCGCAAACCGGTCGCAAAATTGCCCTCAAGATGGGCCAAAATTAAAAACACACTGTGCAGGTATGCGACCACTATGCGGTCCGCATACACGTTATGCGATCGCATAGTGCGTCGCATAACCTCCCTCACCAAAAACCCATGGGCAAGAATGCGACAACTATGCGGTCCGCATAACCAGAATGCGATCGCATTCTGGACCACAGAGTTGTCCTCAATTTGGGCAGTGGCCTTCCCAGGTATGCGACCATCATGCGGTCTGCAGACCCGTTATGCGATTGCATAGTGCGTCGCATAACGCCCAACTTCTGAAAAATTACATCTTTCAAATTCTGGGGTACTTTTTATTCAAAATAGGTCCGTTTTAAGGATTTCTACAGTTATAACAACTCGGGGACTTATTCGGGCATTATGGCACGATGGCAGATGAATCTCCAACCACTTTCTTCAACATAGACATATGGAACACCGGGTGCACTAGTGACATTTCAAGGGGCAATTCCAGCCTATAAGCCACCCGTCCTATCCTTTGAGCGATTCGATATGGCCCGACGTACCTAGTGCTCAACTTCCCTTTCTTCCCAAATCGCATGATCCCCTATATGGGAGACACCTTCAAGAACACCCAATCATCTACTTGGAATTCCAATTCTCTTCGATGAACGTCCGCATAGGATTTCTGACGACTCTGAGCAGTTTTCATCCTCTCCTTAATGACTCTAACTTTTTCCATAGCTTAGTGCACAAGATCTGGCCCTAACAATTCCGCCTCACCGGCTTCGAACCATCCAATCGGAGATCTACACCTTCTTCCGTACAATACCTCAAATGGGGCCATCTGAATACTAGCATGAAAGTTGTTATTGTAAGCAAATTCGACTAGCGGCAAGTGATCATCCCAACTACCCTTGAAATCTAATACACAAGCTCGTAGAATATCTTCAAGCGTCTGAATAGTCCACTCCGCTTGACCATCAGTCTGTGGGTGGAAAGTCGTGCTTAGATTCACCTGAGTACCCAAACCTTGCTGAAATTTCGTCCAAAAATTAGCGGTGAACTGGGCTCCTCGATCTAAGATAATAGAAACTGGAGTGCCATGAAGTCTGACTATCTCCTTGATATACAACTGAGTGTATCGTTCTGCAGTATCGGTGGACTTGACTGGCAAAAAGTGAGCTGATTTGGTGAGTCGGTCCACTATCACCCAAATTGAATCGAACTTGCACTGAGTGCGAGGTATCCCTACCACGAAATCCATGTTGATCATCTCCCATTTCCACGTCGGTATTTCCATAAGTTGAGTTAATCCACCGGGCCACTGATGCTCGGCCTTCACCTGCTGACAATTCGGACATCTAGATACGAAGTCCGCCACACCCCTCTTCATACCGCTCCACCAATAAATTTCCCGGAGATCATGATACATTTTCGTAGACAAGAAATTTTACGGGTCCTTACATCTTCGTCTTCAAAAATTCGAGTTTCTTAAACCCTTTTCAAAAATGGCTTTTCTTCTGATTTTCAGTATTATTCTATGATTTTTACTATGTTTAAACGTTTATTTAAGTTTCCCCTTTTATATGATTCATTATGTTAAAACCCCAAGTCCTTTGGTCTTAATCTTGGGTTTTGAGTCTGTCTTTGATAATTTGTTCATTTAATCTGTATGTGTGCTTGTTTCTCATGAACGTTCTCAGTCTTTGTGATTTTTACCCTATTTTGCTTATTAGGGTTTCTGATTTCTGCCTCTTCTTGCATTTGCTGTGTTTATCTCGCTTATTCTCAGAGATTTGTGTTAATTTACCTAATCAGTACTATGTTCTAGTTTGAATCCCTGGTTTTGTGTGATTTTTACTTTACCATGCTTATTAGGGTTTCTGATTTCTTGCTTCTCCCTGCCAATATTTTTCGTTCATTTGTGGTATTTTCCTTTAGTTAATACTGTCTTTTGGAATCCCTAATTTCTTGTAATTGATACCTTTCACTAATCTCTTGTGATGATTTCCATAGTGATTTCCAACCTCTAATTTATTTTCTTGCATTATTTTATGGCCGACTATGTTGTCAAATTGATTCTTATGTTATTTCCTTAATTAGAATATTATGTACCTAGCCTAATTACCTGTTCTATACTTACTGTGTTGAAATATTTCCTTATGTGTTATATTCTAGTCATAAATGGTACCTTTCCTTATTGTTTGAAGTTAACTCCCTTAATTAAGGGAGTACTTATACTGATTGATACCTAGTTCCATAATTACTGCATGACTTTGATTCTTACCTTATTATTCTACCTAGTTTCAATATATATATATATGCTCTATTACTAACACAAACACACGAACACATTTGGTTCTAACTATCTCTCACACAAGAAACTCTCTTCTGCTCTCTCTTTTCTCTGGTCACTTGCTATTGTTCTAAGTTAGCCGTCTGTAAGCCAAGGCTAATTACTATACTCTCTTGCCCCTCACTTTGTGTTTACTATCTCTCTACTGGTATGTCCTGATTTCAATTCAAGTCTCAAAATAACATGTTTCTTTTACTACTTCAGTTCATCATGTTTCTAATATGTTTCTACCTATGGTTTTGCTGTTCAACTTGTAATTAATCTCTTTGATTCACCTAAGTATTCTAGTTATGTCTTACCTCTTTAGGCCCATCATGCTCTTGTGAACCAGTAACTTGACTTTACTATGTTTAATACTTGTGTACTGTTGCCTAGTTCTAGTATGCACCTATTGATTTGCTATCCTAAGTTGTCTTAATGCTCAATCACGTTTAGTATGAAATCCTATATACTCTACTATCTCCCAACCCCCATGAATCCCCTAAGCATTTCTGATTCTGTAACTATGTCTAATTATTACTCCTGAATCCATGTCTTACTATCTGCACCAATGGCAAAAGACTTCTGCCTATTATGTGTTCACCATACATGCTCTATCTGTCCCCAATCCCCAGCTGACCCTGTATGAAGGCTTGTTCTTTGAATCTGTGTTTGTTGATTGTTAATTGCCTTACTCTTGTCAAAACTGTTTTACTGAACAACTCTCTCTTATTTTATAAAACTATTTCAACTAAGTCTTTTCAACATTGTTTTCCTATCAAACCTTTTCAAAACTATGTCAAGCACTCTCTCTTTACTCTTAGGTTCTTAAGTTTTCCCCCTCCAATGTGTGACGGCTTAGGGATCCCCACGAGATCCCTCTGAACTCTAATGCATTGGAGCTGGCTCTTCCACACTGCACTTACTCAGTTATGGTTGTGAAATCTGGGTGTGAGCACTGCCCGGGATCCCTTGAGGTCCTTAGGGAACTCTGACACACCCGGATATGAGAAAGGCCATGAACATTTGGGCATTTGAGGTTCTGGAAATATGGGCATGTCTTCAGGCTCCCTATAGTGTAACTTCTTATTTTCCTTTATCTATTTATGTAATTCATTCAATATTGGTATGTAATAATTATTGTAAATAAATATTGGGGATGGCTAGTGAAAATGGGAGGGTAACTATATATGTTATCAATATCAATGGGTAGAAACCATGCCTTAGGTTTACATTTCCTTTATCTGCACTAGAATCCCTGTTTACGACCATTACATTCAAATCATGCATTAGATACCATGTTCTTAGGTTTCACGTATATTGTTTCAGCATCTCATTTGATATTATTTTTATCACTTAGAAATCCTGCTTCTAGGCTAAATAACAACATTAACATAAAACTGTTGCTCTTGCACATCCTGAAATCATGATGTAACTTTTTGTGCATTTAGAAATCACGCTTTAGGAATTTTGCTTAGAAATCATTCTGCATTTTATATGTGCATACTAGATACCCTGTTTTAGGATCTCGTTCGTACTCGCTTAGTCACACCTAGCTAAACTACTGATGCATGAAAAAGGACATAAGACAGTCTCACATTTGATTATCCTGTTTTAAATAAACTAGTAATAATCCTTGTATTTTGAAACACTTAGAACATCATGCTTTAGGTAAAACAACTTCTGAATTATTGATGACTCTAGTGATTACTGTGCATGATCCCACGCCTAAGCAAGCCTTAGGTATTCAACCTTTATAATAACTGGAAGACTGTTTCCTCTTTGGGTTTACTGCTTAATGGTTAACAGGCTTAAAAATCAGTAGGCAAACTGATTAGGGCCCCTATTTCTGAATCTATAAAACAAAGATGCATATCTTCTGTGTTTTGATATTCACTTAGACATCATACTTTAGGATCCTGTCTAGTAAAAATGCCCTTTTGTTTGTGTTTGAGTCGTGTTGTTTATGTGCATTATCTGTGGAGGTAAATCTGAGCCTCTTAATTGCTTCTTTCCTGCCTTTACTTGTTAAGTCCTATTTGTTCTTGTATGTCGCCTAGTATTTTCTCCTTTTAACCTTAGGGGTCTGTCTAGAATAGGTATAGGTCCTAATTTCTTCCAGGACCATTAAGAAGGGACGGGTAACAGCACGCATAGAGATCGTTAAATAAAACTCACTTAATAACTGCTAAGGGGGTGGGGTAAAGGGTAGATATGGATATGATGACCGGTGAGCTAATGCCACGTGTAGCTCCTTTCTGAGGAGTGATTACCGGGCATTGTACCGATGTGATCCTATAGGATAAGCAACTTAAGACTCCCATATTCCTTATATGTATGCTTAGGCTGTAAATCCTTATAAAACCTTATACATGTGCTTAGACTTTAAATCTTTTAAATTTTAGCACCTATGTGTGCTTAGACTACGAATCTCTTCCAAACCTATATGCTTTCATTGCTTATAGTTGTTTGAATTCACAAAGCTTTTTTGGCCGGGAACCACAGTTGTGGACTTTGAGGGGTGCCTAACACCTTCCCCTTGGAGTAATTTCAATCACTTACCCAATCTCTGGTTATCCAATCTGTGCTATAAATGACCTTAGTAGGTGCCCTAACACACCTTAATTCGTTAGGTGGCGACTCTTCAAATCCTTATACATCCCTTTCTCAAAAGGAAATGAGTTGTCCCAACAATGTCAATAACCCTGACCGATCCGAAAGGAGAGGAAAAAATGGGGGCTCGACACCCTTAAGGCTCGATCTTTGAGACGAGCTTTAAGTTGGTTCGACTTTAGGTCGGGGTGAAGGGACTTTTTGAGTCCGAGCTAAGTAAGGTCTCGAGCACGGTATGCTTCGGCCTTTAAGCTCTTTAAGTATTGGCCCTTAGGCTTTAAAATATCAGCCCTTAGGCTCTTTAGGTTGGCCCTTAGGCTCTTTTAGGTCGTCCCTTAGGCTCTAAAATATCAGCCCTTAGGCTCTTTAGATTGGGCCAATTCGGCCTCTAAAATGGCTACACTTTTTCCCTCTTTCTGGCTAAAGACTTAGTGAAAATTTGGTATGGCTTAGCATGTATCTTTTGTATTCATATTCGTTCGATTTTTCAAAGGTTCGATTGATTGGAATCTCGTTTGTAATTCGATACATAACGATAATCAAATACCTCTTGAGGTTTTTTCGAAGGCTTATATTATCGAAGCCTCCATATTATTCGAGGGCTGATTTTATCGAAGCCCCTTATAATTTGCTTTTGCCGAGGGTAGCCTGATTTAACCAGTTTTTCGAAGTATTTGAAGGCCTTTAGTTTTATGGCGGAAGTCGGACGTCTCCGAGCCGCATTATTTTGGTTGTAGCCTTTTCATATGACCGTAGTCTTTATATATGGTTGTAGCCTTTAGTCCCCGAGTGTGATGGCCTTGGCCTTTATATTGAGGGGATACCTCTTTGAGGTCTTTCGAGTAAGCCTCTTTGAGGTCTTATTAAGTTCGAGCATGCCTCTTCGAGGTCTTATAGGTTTGAGTGTGCCTCTTCGAGGTCTTATAGGTTTGATTTTTTGATGACTCGATGCGTTGACTGTCGATGACAGTCCCCGAGTATTCGGATGCATTTAGGGTTTCAGCCCTTGAGTCGTTTCATATAAATGTGAAAATAGTAGATTTCTTTGAGGCACAAAATGTTCTGATATAATAATAATGCTTCTTCGAATGATTGATACATGTGTACATGTTTTGTCGTTTAGGGCTCTACTACTCTATATGGACACGGTTCATTTGACTGTTTGGCCCATTACTTTGTTTTCCTGTCAAGGCCCTCTTGACATGTAACCTCCGAGGGTGATTCCCCCCCCCCCCAGTATTCGAGGTTGAGTGAAAAGAAACCTTGAATACTTGTTGAGTTTTCCTTAGGTATCATATAAGTGTTGCCTCGTTAAAAACCTTGTCGGTAAAACCTATTTGGGATAAAACCCGATCTAAGGGAAAAAGAGTGAAATGCATCCTTTAAAACCCAAGGTCTTTGAGCTGGAGGGTTTCGATGTTTTCAATCGAACACCTGCAAGGAGTTAGTTTTAAATACAAGTGAAAAAGGGGAGAAGGACATACCTCAGCAATAATAGCGTTTGAGCAATGATATATTCCAATTATTTGGTAGTTGCTCGCCCTCCATTGTGCTAAGTCTGTAGGATCTTTTGCCTACGAATCCGAGGACACGGTACGGTCTTTCCCAATTAGGGCCAAGCTTTCCTTTATTTGGGTCTCGAGTATTGAGGGTGACTTTCCCTAGAACTAAGTCCCTGACTCCGAAGTAGCGAAGGTTCGTTCTTGTGTTGTAGTACCTCTCGATCCTTTATTTTTGAGTGGCCATTCGAACTAATGCGGCTTCACATTTTTCATCTAGTATATTGAGGGAAGTGTTCATAGCCTCGTTGTTCGATTCCTCGATGGTATGTTGAAAACCTGACGCTCGGTTCCCCGACCTCGACTGAGATCAATGCCTCGGACCCGTACACCAAAGAAAATGGGGTCTCCCCGTGCTTGACTTCGACGTCATTCGATATGCCCATAGCACCTCGGGCAATACTTCTCTCAATTTCCCCTTCGCATCATCTAACCTCTTCTTTAACTTTTGGATGATGGTTTTGTTTGTAGACTCAACCTGACCATTTGAACTTGGGTGATATTGCGTTGATAGAATCCTTTTGATTTTATGATCCTCGAGGACTTTCGTCACTTTGCTGCTGATGAACTGTTTCCCATTGTTACATACTATTTCGGCAGGTATCCCGAATCGACATACGGCATGGTCCTATATGAAGTCAATGACTTCTTTTTATCTTATCTTCTCGAAGGCCTGCGCTTCTACCCATTTTGAGAAGTAGTCAGTCATAAAGAAAATTAGCTTTACCTGGCACTGTTGGTGGGGGGCCGACGATGTCCATCCCCCATTTCATGAATGGCCACGGGGATAGGACCGAATGGAGTTGTTCACCGGGCTGATGGATCATTAGTGCGAACCTTTGACATTTATCACACCTTCAAACGAACTCCTTAGTATCTTTTTCCATGTTATCCCAGTAATACCCCGCTCTGATCACCTTGCGAACCAAAGAATCGCCACCAGAATGGTTCCCACAAGTGCTTTCGTGGATTTCTCGTAGTACATAATCGGTGTCCCCCAGTCCTAAGCATATTGCCAGGGGTCCGTCAAAGGTTCTTCTATATAACGTTCCATTTTCATCGAGTGAGAATCGAGCTGCTTTGGCTCGAAGGACCCTCGACTCTTTTGAGTCCGAGGGGAGCTTTCCGTGTTTCAAGTATTCGATGTACTTATTCCTCCAATCCCATGTCAAACTTGTTGAATTGATTTCTGCATGGCCTTCTTCGATCACTGACCTCGATAGTTGGACGACAGTCCCTAGGACAATATCATCTTCTTCAACCGATGACCCCAGATTTGCAAGTGCATCGGCCTCACGATTCTGTTCTCGAGGTACGTGGACTAGTGTTTATTCCTCGAAGTGATGCAATGTCACTTGAAGTTTGTCTAAGTACCTTTGCATTCTATCATCTCTAACCTCGAAGCTCCCGTTTACTTGGTTTACTACCAAAAGTGAGTCACACTTGTCCTCGATGACCTCTGCTCCCAGGCTCTTATCCAGTTCGAGACTTGCAATCATGGCCTCATTGTTAGTCAATTTAGAAGTTTTGATAGATTGCCTAATAATACTGCCCATAGGAAGTTTTATAATAATACCGAGCCCGGACCCTTTCACATTCGAGGCACCATCTGTGAAGAGGGTCCATACCCCCGAAGAGGTACCCAATTTTAGCAAGAGTTCCGTTTCTACTTCGGGTACGAGGGCAGGCAAAAAGTTGGCCACGAAGTCTGCCAAAACTTGAGACTTGATAGCCGTTTGAGGTTGATATTCGATGTTGATACCCAATTTTTTCCCAAAAATATTTTAAATTGCATATATATCTTCAAAGTCATGCACTAATAGCAATTGATATTTTTCCATATTTTTCCTATATTTTTTATTAATTTATCCAACATTTTATTCTCAATAAATAATTATAAAATTACATTACAAATGATTTTGAAAGCATTTCTTGGTTTCATTAATTATTTAGGGTCCTACTAAGACCAAATTATTTCACAATTAGCCAAATTGGCACCTTTTGGCTATAATTACAATAACTTTGCAATTATAGCCCAATCATATGATTTTATGCTATTTTTTATCCAGAAATTAATCATTTATATTTTTAAATACTGAGTAATCATTTTTAATTATTTTCTATGCATGAAATTCATTTTTTTCACAATTATTAGCTATTTTATAAATTGTTTTATTTAATTTAATTGGGTATTTAATAAGTGGCCACTTGTATTTCAATTATAGCCTAAATTAATCTGATCACAACCCAATTAAAGAGGCCCAAATACCCCAGGCCCAACACCTAAGTCTACCCGACCCAATCCTTGGTTTAATCCTGGTCGTTGATAAAAAATGATCAACGATCCAGATTTCCCCTTTCCTAATTTAACTTAATAGACTACCCCTTCCCCTCTCATTCTCTCCGTCGTTACATCTCTCATCTCTCTCTGCTAACCTAAGCTCTCACCTGTCGTCGCTTTGCCAAATATTATGGTGGTTTCACCACCCTCCTAGCTTCATGACTCTCTTCCTCTCCCATGGTTCTCATGTCATTCTCCGGCCATCCATGGCCGTCCGAGTAAGATCGTACCGTTTCCGGCTAGAAACAGTGGTTTCTAAGCCATTTCTCCTCCTTTTTGGGTCATCTCTATGAAACCCTAACTACTAGCCCTTGATTTTCTTAGATCTGTAATAGATCCAGGTGTATTATGAGTTATTCTGTTGTTTTCCTTAAAGTTTTTCTGATTTTTCTGGAACGACTCTTCATCTTCAAAACTAGGGTTCTTAAACCCCTTTTCAAATCAATATTCTTTCTGATTTTTAGTATTATCCTGAGATTTTCATTATGTTTAATCGTTTATTTGAGTTTTTCCCCTTTGTTTGACCTATTTTTGTTAAAACCCTAAGTTCGTGGTTTTAAATTCTAGATTCTAAGTATTTCTTTGGTTATATGTTTGATTAACCTGCAAATCTGTATGTTTTCTCATGAAAACTCTGTGATTTTATGATTTTTACCCTATTTTTGCCTATTAGGGTTTCTGACTCTTCACTTCTTCTGCCTATATCATGTTTACTCTATTGACTCGTACTTTGTTCTAGTTGAAACCCTTGTTCTAAGTGATTTTTTACTTTGCTATGATGATTAGGTTGCTGATTTTACCCTACATTGTGATTTGCCTCATTTGTCTATAGCAATTTGTGTTATTTCCTCTCATTAGTACCTTCTCTTAATTCGAATTCTTTTGCACTATCCTTGTTTATGTTATGCTTCGCTCAATTGTGATATTTCCTTTGGTCAGTGTTATCTTTTAATGGAATCCCTGATTCCCTGTGATTGATGTACTCTGACCTCTACTGATTTCAACCTCTAAATATTCTCTTGCCTTATTTTGTGGTTAATTATGCCGTCAAATTGATTCTTAGACACTTTCCTTAATTAGAATATGCTGAATCTAGTCTCAATTACATGTGATATACTAGTATTATACTTATGATTGTTTATCACTGCTTATTACCGTTTGAATTTCAACTCCTTAATTAAAGGAAGTCCTTATACTTATTGGACTCTAATTGACATATACTTCTACAATTACTTCTGAAATATTATTTTTACCTTATTTGGCTACCTATTTTCGAACTATAAGTACCCTAGTCTTTCATTAGCACAGGAGGAAGACATTGTTCACAAACTCTCTCTTATACAACAAAAGCTTTCTTCTGCTCTTCTCTTTCTCAGGTTACTTGCTCCAATTCTAAGTCTGCCGGCTGCAAGCCAAGGCTGACTATTTTACTCTCTTGCTCTTCACTCTGTGTTTACTATCCTCTATACTGATATGTCCAGATTTCAATTTAAGTTTCAAAAACAACATGTTTCTTTTATTATTTCAATTCATCGTGTTCTTAGTTTGTTTTTTTACTTGTGGTTTTGTTGTTCAACTTGCAACTAATATGCCTACTCTATTGCTTATCAGCATGCTTCTAAATGTGTCCCCTCCCTTAGACTCAGTGTCACGACCCAAAACCGGTCCAGGTCGTGATGGCGCCTAACGGCGAGGTTAGGCAAGCCAACGAACAACAATAACAATAAAAATGCGGAATACAATAACAATATGGGGTAAGACTGTAGAAACAAGCTGAACCACAGCTTGGCCCAATACATATACAACCCCGATAACTACAACAAGTATGTGCCAGGACTAGTGTCACAGTG